>CALNHX010003442.1:0-149931 GCA_940337035.1 Agriotes lineatus | reverse complement strand
CAGTGTCTTATTTTGAATATATACCTAGTTATTCCGTTCCATTGAAAATTCTCGTACACAGGCATTTTTACAATTTTTTGTAATTTTTCGGGGTCATATGAAAGGGTTAATGTCATCTCGAGTCTATATATACCTTGAAACTGTTAAAATAATAAATGGGTACTTCAGGATAAGGGCCTGTCAGCCAGACAAATTTGTGTATCCGTTTGTCGGTTTGTTTTCCTAACTACTTACACTTATTCGCTTAGTTTCTCTTTTGAACTAACTCCAGAAAAGCCCCATTACGTTGAATTTGCAGCAGGAAATAGAGTACTGATTACTATTCCGAAAAGTTGCGACCTTTCACATTATGTCAGGATGTGGAAGCTGAGAAATGAGGGTTGCTTTCGAACACCGGTAAAATATATTAACAAGTTTCGAAGTAGCGTCAGCTTTAAAAGTAAGATCTAATTGTTCTTCAGTAAATGTTGCGATGGAGTGAGCTTGTAGGAGATAAAATTATCATTATTTCAAGAGGAATACACTTACTATATAAGCTACTGCATTCATTTTTGATTCGTTCTTTTTTGTCCTAACCTATTCTGCTACTTAAATCTGCTTATCGTTCCTAAGATGATTTAGTCTTACTAATCTACATTTGTCTATTAAGCTGATGTAGTGTTGGTTTACTAGAAATACCTTCTGAATTTTGTTTTTAACCTTTCTCTTTTTTATTTAATCCGTTTATTAGTTTAAGCTGATTATTCTCTCTGATTTTGTCTAATATTTACATTGCTTTCCAATTTAATCTCTCTATGTCGTACGTGGGTGAAGCGGTGTAAGCGGTTATAACCACTGAATTTTTTGAGACTTTACAAAAAACTTTACTAATTTTATGTAACACTTATCAGAAAACGGAACCCTCAAAATTGGTGAGGTGGAGAAACGAGGGCTGAAAATTTAAATAATCAATAATCACCTGCTCTTTTCTAACGCTATGCGCAATTACGTTAGAAACGCTAAAATATGTGTTAAGTGCAAGCGGCGAGGGACCCATTTATGAGCCTGCCATTTTTATCTACCCTTCCACATCTCTTACAATATCCTTCATAATTAACGCTGTAACATTATAGAATGACCGTAAGTTATTATCACCCATAAAAAATTATATAGAGGTACAACTAATGGGTTCTGGTAGACTTTAGAGCTTATGATTCATTTAGGACGGTTACATATCAGGTGTGTTACATCCGAACTAAACCCGAATTACTTCGGCAGAATTACTACTAGAGCGCCAGCCGCCAAGTATCCCTGCAATTAGAAAAAATAATGAGAAAATTTAATCCCCTATAAAGAGGGCAAGCAGATAAAGGCATTGAATTTTCCGTGCTTTTCAATTTCCTCTCTGTTACTTCGAACTCGAGGTAATAATATCGAGACTGGCTCGTTTATCTTTTCCTTTTACCTTGTTACAGTAACGATATTACCCCTGTCGAAGTAAAGTACAGAGAAAACATATAATTCGTGCCGAGTAAGAAAATATTGAGATTCAATAGGATCACCCACAATGCTGGAGTTTTTAGCAAACGCCTAATTTAATTTCGCGCCCTAAAAAAATTACGTCACATTATATTAAGGTCGCCGAGCGCAAACAGCTCTGTGTGGGTTTATTTCCGTGGAAAATATAAAGGCACGGTGCGGTGCGGTTTCAGCCACCTTGATTGGGTTTCTTCATTACGATCCTGCCCCCAGGAACTTGCAGCGACATTTTTAAAGTCATTAGTGTTTGAGACCTGCAATTAAACGTCAAGGAAGACGCGATTTGGGGGCGATTGATATTTTCCTCCTTAAAGGCTGGTTGTATCTCCTAGCATTCCGGAAGTGTCTCGATTGTTTTCTACGTTTATCTCAATCAGGTATATTTGTAATGATGGCGATTGAGTATTTTTACGAACAGAGTAAGCAATTGAAAGAGGAAACGTTCTACACTTGTTTGTTAGTTTGTTGTAAACAAACCTATTATACAGGAGGGGTCGTAAAGGTATTTTGAAAATTTGGAAATTTACTTAGTAGCTTAAAATAAGTAAAGTAGTTCGTGTGGGCATATAGTCCCCAATCTCGTTATAAATACTCAAGGCGTTTTCTTTTAATAATAACATTGTAGTAATTCAACATTGTAAACGTTGATTGATACTATTGTATTCGAAGGCTCTAAAAGTGAAAACCTAAAAGGTTCAGATCCAGAATCTCAGCCACCAGGATCGTGTCTTGAAGACCTACGTCCATATTACTGTTTTAATTATTTTAAGCCCCTAAGCAAATTACTAAATATTCGGAATTCGCCTACAGAATACCATTTATAATAACATTGAAATGTATGCAGTATAATATAGACAAATTATCTCCATTTTTACGTAATTCTAAAAACGTTTAAAGTAACTCTAAAACTAGATTACTGACTTGAGATTTGAATGTCAATAAATCTTCTGATGGAGCAATATGTTAGAAACTTTTATTATATCTTTAAATTTATATTATGTCGACATTTATCCTATGTACAGAGTGATATTAAAATATATGATAATTTTGTTCACTAAACTCGCTACATAAAATTTCATAAAATGTCTGTAGAGAACTTTCGTATTTTCGTTTTCTGCTTTTGGTTCTTAAAAATCTTACGTTTCATTCAAAGTTTCTTTTATACATTACACACCCATTAGGAAAAAATTCTACTACTCTTCAATTAAGATAAATTAATCATTCGTTTAAATAAATTAAGTTCGATCTCCATTGGAAGTTAGTTTACCACAGTGTAGTTGTACTTATGAGTTACCATGCTTCAAACTTTTTATCCTTGTTACGGGAGAAACCCCTTTTACAACCAGCAACAAGCCCAAAGAGGTGATCGGGTTAGAGATAAACTCAAAACTTTGTTACTTTTTTTATTTCGCAACATACTTAGCTTAATCAAAATTGGCGGTAATTCACAAAACGCACTGCTTAACTAATATAACAGGTTCAGCAGCTAGATTGCAGTTAAGTGGACTAACAAGAACTAAAATAACTCCACCCTTAACGGTGAGAGAAATTATGGCTAAGTGGTAGGTCATTAGCGGGCTCGTATAGGGGCGGGGTGTGACGGAACCGACACTGACAGCTGCAACTCAAAAAGTCTACGAAAAGCGTCAATAAAGCAGAGGTTTTTTAGGCCTGCATAGTAGTAGCTTCGTTATATAGGACGTTTGCAGAATGATTATTTGGGGGTGGGGAGACAATCGGAGTTCCAACAAAATTCTTCTGCACCACAATGAGAACGAAAACAAAATTTCAGATTAATAGGAAGTGCCTTGAGTATTAAAGCCGAGGTCGTCCCACTTGCCTCAAAGAGTCGACAATCCTTCCAATGCACTCTCAATGCGCTGAAGGATATATAGAGACAAAATAAGTATAAAATTTATCAAAAGCCTTCCACCTTGACATTTTATAGCAAATGTAACAGTTACTGTCTGAAATAAAGGTAGGTTTCCATATAAAAATAGTATATTAAAACGCAAGCTGCATAAGGCATAAATTTATGGCACGTGTCCAAGTTTAGAAAACGAGTCGCAAAGCGGCGAGCTTCCTATAAGACAAGTGTGACAACAGGCTTTATAGAATGAGTTTTTTGTACTACTTGATCCATTGTGCATAAAAGTAATAAAACATTTTAATATTGACAGTTCGTAAATCTAATAATCTATCAGTTCTATGAAATAAAGGAGGCTGTTTTAACGTTTTTCAGTGTTTCAGTAGCCACATTAAAACACCAAAGTCGATAAAATAGTTGGAGATTTTCAAATTGCAAAATTTGCCCGTTCGTTTCATATTTAAACAGTCTTAGTGCCACTTTTTTAACATTGAAAGGAAAACTGTAGCAATTGCGATTGGCAGAAGGTTCGTTTGAGCCAAAGTTACAATGCATATTCAAAATGTAGGTTAGGGAGACGTTTGCAAGCCTTATTCAAAATATAATAGTTTCCAGAGACCTTTACTGGTTACTTCTATGTCGTAGAATAAAAACAGCTTGGATCGGACACCCATTCTGGATAAATATTAATAGAAGTATAAGAATTACGCTTTAACACTGTTTATTTGGAATTTTAATTGATTCCACGCTGAAATATGATTAACAAATTTTTCATCTATAGTCTAAGTTGAAATAGGTCGTTTGGTGCCTTTGGGGGTCACATTGAAATGATTCGTTGGGCATCCGTTGGGACGTTAAATTGAAATGAGACATCTGGACGCCTTGGTATTATTATAAATTATTTGCCCTTATGTTTTCCTAGCTAGCTCAGTATACATGACTCTCCATTTTTCTCAGCTTGTGGATATCAAGTGTCAATATCCGCTGAAAACAGGAAACCTGCACGTGCAGTGTTCTTGTGGCTGAAAATACCTTTAAACAATATGCACAAGAAAAGGCAATCTGATCCCGCAACTCAAAAATATATATTGACCCTTTAAAACGCACATAAAACAATAAAGATTAAACCTTAAAATAAATGACCATTTCTAAATACAACCGTGTTATCTGAGAATGTATAATCTACTTGTAGTAACACCTTTCGACACGGATTTAAAATTCCAATAATAGCAACATAACTGTATCTGCAATACGTTTACATTTAAATAATATTAAAAACCTTTAAAAGGCTTTACCCAGAACTTCCCTCGTCGACATTGTGACACTAAATAATGTTAAAAATCAAATTAAGGTAGGAGTAAAAATATCGTCATTTTTAAAATAAATTACATACATTTTCAAATTAAAAAAAAACCCGCTGGGGTTTGAACCCGCCGCATCTGCAGAACGATCGTAAGCGCAGCTTCGCAGCGGATATAACCGCAGCGAAATTCCAACTACGCTATGAAGCGCGCCTCTCTTGAACAGAACGTTGTTATTGTTGAAACATTTTTACTCTTTTGTGACATTATCCTGTATCGGTTAAGTCTTATTTTCGGCAAATGTAAAGCCTGACTTATATAAAAGTTACTACTTCCTTTTATTTCAAAATTAATCGAAAAATAAACAAAATTTAATTGTTTTAAGGTGCTCATCCTGTATATATTTGTTTGAAATTGTACCGGTTTCATGCGAGGTATATACATATAATATGTGTGCAAAATATCGTCTTTCTCCGACAAATAGTTTTTGAGCTATACTGCCAACAGACAGACATACGGAATTAAGAAAACCTCTTTTTCGTCATCTAGGGACCTTGAAACGTGAAAATCTGAAGAAATCTCGAAAGATTATTTTTTCGTGATTACAATACTTCCCTCGTCTGAAAGACGGAAGTAAAAAGGTGCCAAAATAGCTGTCTTTAATACGCACACATTAAGCTTTATCAAAATACGTCGTCGGCATTTGATGCATTAAACTCCGGCTTCGCGCACGTATATCTACCAAGCACATTCAATTACGGTAGAGAAGCTTCATAAAACACTCAAGCGAACACTTGCACAAACTGCAAATACCCTCTGTATCGGATTACCTTAAACTTGTGGCTGAGAACTGCTGCGGAGCGAATTGGGCTGGCCTCCAGCCTCCCTTGCGTTTCATGATAACTGGCGGATAACTTCACGAAACAGTCAGAACGTCTTAAAACCCCTTAGAGTTGCCGCCATGACGTACTTACTTAGTACCTACGCGATTGTTTTGTAGTCGCATGAAGTACCAACACCGCTTGTATTTAACTTGCTGCAGGATATTATACAATGTGAGACGCAGAGATGTGCGCCCTTGGGCTTGTCACGCCGGCGACTGCGTCTGCATATATTCAACACTTAAAATTGTTAAAATATTTTTCTAATCTTTATTGCTTTGCAGTTCGTGATTTTGCCACTTTTTGTAATTTTTCTAAACAGGAATGTGGCAACAGATCTTTTCGTAAAACATCTATAGTCCAGACTCCAGAACATCGAGTATGGTAGAACAGATCTTTAATTTAGAAAATTTGTTGCCTCGCAATGATATATTACCATGTAACATTTTTCTATATTTTTTAATAGTAGAGAATTTGTTTCGATAGTAAAACCTACTTCTGTACTGTATAATAATCGTATGACCTTAGAAGCCTGTAAAGTTGCAGTAGTGCAAGGAATAGCTTTAGTACTATAATGTTTTTCGAATTACTATAATGATATGTCTTTATTGCTCACTCAACAAAAAAAAACTCGATTATATCTCCACTAATTAGTATCATACTGACACGGGCGTATTATCAGCTTTTAATCGAAGTACGCTAATAGCTGCAATAATTACTTTATGGCGACACCCCAGGTACGTAATGACTTTCATATAAATTGTAACATAAAACAAAAATATGTAAATATATGTATGAAAAATTACCACTAGTAACTTTTAAATAAAATTGTTTCACTTGTGATATCTAAAAATCAGAGCCACAAAACCACATCTACGCAAGTAAAGGAAACCTCTTGAAGGGAACTGAAATAAAAATGCAGTCATTACCAGACGGAAAGCGTTAGTTATTTTGCCATTAAGCAAAAGTTTACTCTAGGAGCTTCAGAAACTTTAAGTCAATATAACCACCTTTTCCTTCCAGACTATGAGAAAAAACTATATTGAAGTTTATTTGAAGCGATAATCACAACTTACAGTTGCACGGAAAAGCATGAAACATTAGTGTGATACTCATTCTTAGAATATAAAATCGATGTTAATGGATTTCCTCCAAGAGTTCGTCATTATTATATTGTTGGTGACACATTGATTTTACGTGGAATAACTAGACGAATAAGGTTTTCAGGTTAATGATATTTTATGCATCACGACCAAACACTTTATTGCTGCTTGGAGATTAAAAAGTCGATTAGAACAGCTGCGTTTATATTTAATAAAGAAAAAATATTTAAAACTAAAAATACTATATAAATGTTTAGTCTTTGTTGTTATATAGTATTGTCTACGACAAGAATGAAATAATATCTTACATTAAGCACAGATTTTATTGAAATTTTTGGAAAGGTTAGAGAAAGCTTATGGAATATGTTTCGGGTGTAGTGTTGATTTAACAAATACTTTTCAGATGATTAAATTTAATGGATTAATTCGACAGAGTTATCTTTAGAGTGTAACAGAAGCATTTTTGTGTATTTAATTACATTGTGATATTTAGTAATTAAATATTTTGTTACAGGTGAGTACCCCACAATGCTGCTCTTTCAGGCTGGTAACATTTGGTAAGCTAAAATAATAATCGTTGTGCTACTGACATTTTAGGATCACATAGTTGTATTTGTAATTTTTTCAGTACTACATTAATCATCGTATTTTTAGTTTATCAGAGAATAACTATTTTCCGGCGACGTTAACTAACTTGAATTTAAATACTGTAGCGAGAAAGCGGCTTTTCCAAAAAGGCTTAATAGCGCTTGTAACATTAATCACTTACTTTAATTCAGGCTTTAAAGTTGGAACTACTCCCTAGCAGGTTCTCCTGGACACATCGCTTGCTTTCCCGATTCGTCCAATTTAACGTTTTACGCAATATTTACTTCTGTACATTTCTATGAGCATTCGAGCATTGTTTGAGCTGCTAATTTATCGCCAGATATTCTGAAAGTTAACTATCAACATCCGCATTCATTACTTTTAATCATGGTTTATAACTCAAATATAACATTCTTGCGCGTGCAACAGTATGTACATATTTCAAACTTTACTTTAGCTCACACGATCATTAATTTTAACAAAGTTGTAGGAAACTTTGCATCGAGATTAAGCGACCTTTTCGGAAAGGATGATTATTCAATTAATTAGGGCTGCTTGATTGGTCCAGATCTATAAATGTGATTACTATCGGACCCGAAAATTTGTAATCGATCACTCTGCTTTGTCGCCGTTCAGAGGCTAAAAGGGGGAATTAGCTGGCTTTAAAATGTTGGTAGCCAGAATCGATCCGCACTGATAAAATATTAAAATTTTGTTAGATGGACACTTTTAGCTTTTTATTAGATTTAGGTCGCCCCAAAAACGTTTAACTGCTTGTTCCCGGCCAAATATTGCGTTCCTTCACTTTGAAGGACTGTTCTGGGAAGTTATCGTTAAATTAGCAAGGTGATTTAAAACTTCGTTGCTTTTCAGGTTTTTTTTTTATTTATGAAATTTACTTCCATGAATTTTGTTAACATTTTATTTTTATTGTTTTAATCAAGAAAAAATAAAAGGAGTAAGACAGCTAATATTATTTTTTAATGAAAACAATAGTAATAATAATAAAGTATTTTCTGACACCTCACGACAATAAACCTCCACACATTTAAGGATTAGCAAAGATACACAAACTAAATGTACCACTTAGACCAATAGTAGTGAGTTCTATAGGTTCACCGTGTCACAGTTTAGCTAAATATTTACTTAAAATGCTTAATCCTACGCCATGAAACACAGACACATACGAAAAGAACACGCCACATTTCTTTGAAAAAAACTTAAAGAAGCACACAACACTTGATGGTTAGTTTTGATGTAGTTAGTCTCTTCACTATATGCCAGTAGACAAAACATCATAAAACATAGGCTACAAAACGATAACACGTTACATACACGAACATCGTTAAACATTGACACCATTATAGAACTTTTAGCACTATGCATTAAAACAATATAGCTTCAACTAAACAATGAATTTTACCAACAAGATGTCGAGATGGCAATCGATTCTCCTTTATCTCCCATTGTTAGTAACATATTTATTCAAGACTTTGAACAACAACATACCTACACATACAGCAACAAACCAGTAGTTTGGTGTAGATATGTCTATGATGTTTTTGCAATTTGGCCTCATGATATACCTAGATGAGGTGGACAAATGTCTTGGGCATATTAACAGTAAAGAAACCTCCATCAAATTCACATTAGAAACAGAGCAAAACAATTAGTTACTTTTTCTTGATACACTAATCACACCCACAATAAATGCTTTTGAAACAGCAGTATATCGTAAGAAAACCCACACTAATAGGTACTTGCATGTAAACACCAACCATCACAAAAACATAAAGACAGGTGTTGTAAAATGTCTCTACAGAACCAAAGTTGTTTGCTTTAATAATGAAATTTCCAAAAAGAAAAAAAAATTATAAATGTTTGAAAATATAGTGGCTATTCAGAGACTCTTGTTAGAAAAATTTTCATTACATGAAACGATGCCACGCACATACAAAGAAATGACACTCAAAAATATAATACTCTAACTATACCATATATTCCGGGCATATCTGACAAAATTAGACGAATTGGGAATAGAATAAATGTCAGGCATTCAAAACTAAACCGTTCAACGAAGAACAAAAGTCACACAATTGTATATATAGTATTACCTGTGAATGCGGGAAATACTATATCGGTGAAACATCCAGACCTTTAGCAGTTCGAGTTAAAGAACATAAAAATATGATTAAAATATATTAAGTTAATAAGTCTAAGCTTGCAGAACATGTTTGGAATAACAACCACAAAATACAATGGCATAACACAAAGATCTTTTCTAATGAATCGATGTCACCTTAACGTAAAATTAAAGAAACGGGGTATATTTTATTTAACGAAGAAAAATGCGTTTCGTCTTTCTCAATAATTTTAGACAAGAGTTGGCTGTCGATTCTTAAAGATCGGATCAAGTCGGTATAGGTAATCAAGTGTCAGTGTCAAGCAATCCATTGGAGGTTGGTCGTTTTTCAGTCCCAGTGAAAAGCTAAGTTTCCTTATTCATCTTAGTTTTAATTGTCAATCGTTGATAACGAGGCCAGATTGTTCCTCACAACGTTCGGTATTTAATATTTTTAATTTTTCAGAATGGCTACATACCCAAAAAAGATCATGAATTATAGCACCCCACAAAAATGTTTTACAGATTATCTTAACATGCTTAAATAGAGAACTAAATTAGACAGTAAAAGCAAAACATAACCTATTGTTATTCTATGTATAACGGGATCGTTAGCATCGAGTGACTTTATTTATAATTCTTAGAAATGCAAGTAATACCTACAGTGTTAAATGAAATGTTCTTCTCAGCTTAATTACAAAGATTTATAATTTAATACTATTTCTTTATAAAGAAAAGTTGAGTAAGAGCTTTCAACCCATTTTCTTTGAAAATCTGAAAGGAGTAATTACATTATGCTAACGTCCAATTTTTTAATCTAGATAAATATCCTGGATTACGTAGAAAACCCATAGTGGACAATGTAGGCCACATGCGATATCTATTCTAAATGATATTTAAATTCGATCTAAAATTTATGTTCGGTTTCATTTAAAGCTTAAGACAATAGAGAACACCCTGTTAATCAGTTAGTAATTACAAATCTATTTTTAAAGAATTAGTGCGAGGTGATCTATTGAAGCGTTGCGATTGGAATTTTGGTAAGTTTAAGCTTTATGATGAGGTAAAATAAAATTTGAGTATCACTAACGACATCTCTAATAACGGAGAAAATTATGATTTACAGAATGAGAATTTTGTTGTTCTTTTAAAATATATGGAAATTATGTTGTGTAATGGAAAATAAAAGTAAATTTTATGTACATCTTATATGCTGTACCCAGTGTTTTTCCATCTATTTAATAGAAAACTCACTCTAAACTCTGTTATAGCTACAAAAAAATGCCTGGCTTTCAGTTTTTTGATGTGTAAAATATTCACTTTCTCTTTAATCAACTATTCATAAAATGGAATCTTAAAAAGTAAGAATATTTTTTTTATTGTATGGACTGTCAATTTCAAAGAAATGTAACTGTATTTTATTGCCTAATGCAATATACAAAGTATAATATTCAATATTTTATGTACATATGCCGTACAGCTCAAAATGTCGCTAATTTAAAGTACTCCAGCTTGGTTAGTGTAGGGAAGACCACCTATTTTTGTGAGGCGAACATTTATCCACACTGAACGGTACGTATGGTAGCTCCTTCATCGGAAGGTCAAACTCAAATAAAACGTCTCGTACGCTTTAGTGTTTAATTTATCAATTTGCCCTGTTTGTCTATATAGCTAGTTCAGTATACAAAAAAAGTTGGGTATCCCAATTGTGGTTACACGAACGATTACTATTTGTCAAAAGTAAGAATCGGGTCTGCACTTACAGTGATTTCGGGCTGAAACTGACTTCAAACATATGTAGCCAATTTGTTCACACCAATATATTAATCTTTAAAACGCATACATCAAAATAAAACAATGAAGAAAACAAAAAAAGCAGGATTAAACCCTGAAATCAAGGGTCATTCCTAAACTAAACAGTATTAAAGAGGAATGGATGCTCTACGCTCATGACATTTACAAAATGGTAAGGTAATTCGTTTAAACAATATAAAAAATACTCCCAAAGAACTACTTTTAAAAGAGCGAACATTAAACTGCATGAATGTCCGGTGTTGCGATTCCGTGCATAAAAACCCGTTTACTCAGCTAACATAAATATTATTTGTTTATGTTGCGCATTTCTTTGGGCTCGCAAAAGCTATCCACAGTCGAACATGTAACTGCAACCGTTTCCTCTATTGAGTTAACTTTACTACCCGAAACCTAGAAACTGCAACTTAGCCCTCGAATTGGGCTCGCCCTAGATTGCGTCATCCCTTGCATGGCTGACAAACGTATGCAGGAAACTGTAAACATTGGAAGGAATATTAATCCACTTTTTGATTAACTGGCCGTAGGCGCATTAAGAACCGCTTACACATGTGTAGCTTTGAGCAAGGCCGGCAGGCGACTAATGTTTAAGTTGCAATTCCTCGCGAACACTTTACAATTCGAGCGCAGGCTCGAATGAACGACGGAAGGTGTAAAAAAGCTGTTAGAAGTAGTCGAGACCACCAACACGTTGGAGAGACGCTCTGAAAAGAATTAAAAATAGCTGGATTGCAGCTGGTCAAGATAGAGAGTAATGGAGACCCATGGGAGAGCCC
This sequence comes from Agriotes lineatus, assembly GCA_940337035.1. Taxonomy (NCBI): domain Eukaryota; kingdom Metazoa; phylum Arthropoda; class Insecta; order Coleoptera; family Elateridae; genus Agriotes; species Agriotes lineatus. The sequence goes on along the minus strand of CALNHX010003442.1, from coordinate 137,963 downwards.
TATGTCCATCAGTGGGCGGAAAGGGCTGGTTAATGATAATGATGACAGGGCCGAATTCGCACCTTCTGTTGTGTTAGATTATATTAGTTAAACTGCATTAACAGTAAAAAAGTATGCAAATACAAAATGGATACCTATGCAGGGTGTTTCAAAAAGGTATTGCCAAACTTGGGGAGGTTAGGGAAGACATTGCGGTAAAAAATGTTACATATAAACCCCTAGTCGAAAATGAGCTGTTTTGGCTCTGGAGCAATTTTTGTCCAAAAACGGAATGTTATCTTGTTGACAAAAATAGACTTCAATATTTAGTTAATTTTGATTATATCAAGTCCTTCGTCTATGAAACTCATGTAGCCACACAAGAGGAACTGTTAGAGAGAGTGATGGCAGTCTTTTCGTGGCACATTTATGTAACGAGGTTAAGGGTCGTCATTTTAAACCATTGTTAAAAAATTATTATTTTCGCGTTATCTTTAATAAAAATTAACTAAATATCGAAGTCTTTTTCTATCAACAAGATAACATTACGCTTATGGACAAAAATTGTTCCAGGGCCAAAACTGCTCATTTTCGGCTGGGGGTTTATATGCAAAATTGGTTTACCGCAATGTCTTCTATAACCTCCCCAAGTTTGGCAACACTTTTTTGAAACACCTTGCATATTGAATATATTTAAATATGAAAATAAACAATCCATGCAAGGTAACCAGATTCCCTTTTCAAAACTAACCCAGTGGCGGTTAGTGGGGATGTTGGAAATCGTTAATTAATTTGCGAGATGAATACATATCCGTATTTTCTTTGAGTTGATTATATCCTTGTCATTTTTATTATAGTTTTACAGGGTTCCCTATTTTCACAGTGGAATTTGCTTATGTTCTATGGGATTGCTTGGGTTTTACTTTATCTGTTGAGATGCATTCTGGGATTTAAGTGTTTTGACCTTGTGATTCGAGTTGGCGGTGGCCATTTGTTAAGGATATTCACCAGTCTAATCACCGACGCACTTTTTCAATTAGCGAATGGTATTATTGGCCCCAAAGTCAAAGCAGCTTTTTTATAGTCGTTTCCTCAGGTGTCTTTCTTTTTCACGCAAATTTTATTTGGTCGTTTTGGGGCTTAAAAAATTATCACGAACTTCTTGTATTTTTCAAAATGTCTACAATATTGCTTACACTGAAATGCCTGATCTTCTATTTCAATAATGTTTGATGGTATTTGAGTATATAGTTTTAGTAACTTTGGATTTACAATTATTATGATGTGTTTTATCGAAATGTTGCCACTGTCTCAAGTGTTTATCACAAAACGTTTCGGGAGTTTCTGATCTACCCCCGTCCTCAGGTGAACGAACTCCTGGTTAGTCCTGAGAAGGACTAATTTTTTGTATGTTTTTTGTCACGTACACTAGTGCCTGCCCCGGGGTTTGAACCCGGGACCTCTGATCGGTGTGATTACTAGTCTGACACTCTTGCCACTAGGACACAGGGGAAGCTATTTTCTGTTTTAATTTTGGAAAACTGAGTTTTCACATTTCTTCTCATTGCAGGTTTTCCTGGTACACACTTTAAAATCATATTCATCCTCTATAATCGCCTGAAATCGAAATCAGAATTTATGTATGTTGTTTAACGTATTACTGAATTTATTCCAGGCCTTCCAGTTACCTGCAAGTGATTTTCGTCAACTGATCCATTCAATTACTTTAAATAACAATCGAGTAATTAATCCTTCGTGGGGTCGTAATCAACCTGCAAATGATCAAATTCTGGGACAGCATACCGAAGTACTCGTGGAGTTGTTCTTGATACCTTTCGGTTGCTCAATTGCAACTCGCACACTAGGGAAAAACCCCTGACATTGCTTGTACCGAATCTATTCTAATGCCTGCAGCTCCCTTGCTGAATTGCATGTGAGAGAGTCCTTGAGCCTCTTGGTAACCGTAGTCAGGCAGGTTACAGGTTAGGCACCACACGTGTATGTGTAATCGTAGTAAGCCGATCCTACGTTCTTCGCTGAAACAGAAATCGAATACTTCGTCGAACGATGCTTTTATGAAGATCACCATTTTACTTGATTTAATTATAATTTGTAATTAGCAAAGTCGCTAATAATTAAGCTCAATTGAATTTTGGAACGGTTTACCAATGTCATAAATTGTTTTTGTCAGCATACACGTTCAGAAAATCGCAAAAAATGTTGAAAAATACTGTTTGGAAAAAATTATGCTCCGAAAATGTAAAAGCCGGAATTCTGCACAGTGCTATATGAATAAACTCTGTAAACATGCAAAGAGTAAAAGACGTGTGCTTTCAGTCGGCTTCTATACTTTAGCGACCAGTCGTATTATTCAGTTATTCAGCTGAGAAATAATTAGAAGAGCAAAATTTGAATAACAACGCTGTAGGAAAGGGTGAAATATCTTTACCAACTCGCGAGAAAAGCAAAAATATTCTAAAAATTTTAGCTTCACCAAGTAAAATACTCCTGTAAAAAGCAAACGTGTTTCCCCAACAACCCACGAACTTCGCATTTTAGTAAAAAAGCGTTTAACATTATTCCGAGCCGGTTTACATACTAATTGAGTTCGTCTTTGATCCTTTATATTTAATACAAATATGAAAGGGGCTCAGTTGTGTACTTTTGTTGTAGGGCGCACAATACATAATAAACTAAATTACTGCACTACGGTACCCCGGCGTAAGCGAGCAATTAATTTTCTACAAAACAGCCTTCTCTTCATTGATTATAGTGTGGGTTGTATGTAAGTACTGCAGATTAAAATTAATCTAATCTTGAGATACAGCGCAACCCTATTTTGTCGATGTGGTAGAGCAGAAAATTATTGCGACTGCCGAAAATTAGATCCTAGTTCCGCGAGGAGAGGCTTCGTCAGGCATAATTCTTGTTATACGAAATAAAATAAAGCTGTGTTTGTGTTTTCGAAGAACGATGTGGTTGGAAAACTGTCGGTTATCCGTTTGTGTTATTTTCGAGTTCGCGTAGTTTGGCTAAATAAAACTGCAATATCGGAACATTTTGCAACCTTTATCAAAAATATTACGCCAGAAACATCCCCGAGCGCTGATAAGATCGTAATAGAAAAACAAAGGTCAAATAAGACGTGGAGGGGCCATAAATTACGGAAACAATCTTTGTCATGCGATTCTATCGCCGGCCAAGAATCGAAATTACAGCAGCCCGCGAATGCCCTTTTTAAATAATGTTATGGCTCGAGATATGCAATTTTTTGGAATAAACTGCTTAGGTGGTGCGCCCTGCCAAGAGGAAATAGCGGAAAACCACTTACGTTTAAAGCCCTGCCCGTGCGTTCCTTGCAGAGATAAATTGTTCTGCAATCTACAGATATACCTACATTTGGAAGAAACGATATGCAGTTCGGCGCGTCTTGTTACCATATTGTTATGGCCTTCGGCTATTTATCTCGCCGTGTTATTTGTCGTCTGCCCCACACAATCCCTGGAAATATTGTCAATAACTTCTTTGTTGATCTTTTGTGGTCCCTTTGACGGCGAATGTAGAATTGAAGATACAGTATTCACACCCCTGCATTAACTGCCCACATAAAAGGGCGAATTGCGTTGACACATTGCTGTTCGCGGTTTCACTAAAGTTTTTGGATTTGCATATGAATGTGGTTGTTTCAGGCACATTGTGTTTCGCACGGCAACAAATTAAATGCCGATGTTGGAAACTACAACTAATATAACCGCAAATTAAATAAACATTGCATTTGCGTTTGAAGCAGATTTATTGTTTTGTGAGCTATAGAATATCTCTTAACACCACCTTGTTTATCCGATAGATTGTTTCCCAGATGTTTTAACCATTGTTTTTGATTATCTGCCGAAAGAGAAAATAACGCCATCAACTTAAAGAAATATTGAGATTTAGGTACTAACATTGTTTTTGCAAGATGATCACAAACGTACACTTTTTAAACTATTTTATTGAAATTGTGAATTTCCAATTTGACAGTTGTAAATTCCGAAGTCCGTTTCTACTAAATTTCCAGTTAAAAGATTACAAGGGTTCTCATTTGCTTGATAAACTCGGGCTTCGTCTTCGTTAATCAAACTGCAAATTCGTAAAAAAAGTACGACTTTCAAAACTAGTTGTACAAATAACTATTATATACTTAAGAGAGACTATACAGGGCAAATCTGAAAGTTCACATAGCCTTATAATATACTTAAACTATTTCAAATGTTTAAAAAACGATTGTTTATGAGTGTAACAAGTAGTGTTAAAAAAATATTAACACACTCCCACGCAACAGTGCTACCTACATACTGAGAAGGGCAAAAAGATTATAGTTATTTAATCAAACAGCAAATTTTAAAAAATCTTATATGTGAATATTATTTTATATACTGAAATAGTTGACATTCGAAAATATTTGGTATAGATTCAGAAGCGATAGTTTTTGGAACGGGGGGGGGGGGGGCGAGTTACGCATGATAACTTTTTATAGTAGACATATTTGTCAATTTTTGTTGCATATTCCAAAAATATTGTACACGATAGCTTCTTGCCTCACTTTGACTGAGAAATCAGGAGACTACTTAAACCACGCTTTTGGATCACGTTGGCTATTTAGACAATATTGCCTACTCAACACGTATTAAAACCAGCTACCATTAGCTCTTAGCCCACTTAATGTTTTCATGATCTAAGTGCACTTGTAAGGAGTCGCTAAGCTGATCTCCACCGTTTTGTTTATTTGTTGCAATACGTATTTACTTTATGCCCTGTTTATTTACCTGGCTAGCTCAGTAAACATGCAAGCTTCTTTCATTTAGTTCAGTTTCAATGTTTTATTTACTTACAAGCTTTTTTATATCAACTTTAAAAAGTCGAGATTAGATATTTGGAAACTTCTTTAGCTATTGCAAAAATTATTTAACTGCCATAAACTAAAAAATCGCGTAGGTTTAAAGTGCTATTGTTACAAGATCAAAAACAAAAGCATCCTATTTTTATTACCATGTCACATTTTTACAAATAATAACATCACATTAACGTATAAAACTCAAATAAAATATCTCCTGCCTATTTTCAGTTAGAATCATATTGCACAACTTCAGTATGTGCCCCTTTGTTTTGTCTCTGAAAACTGGAGAACTTGCAAAACGTCGGTTGGTTCAGCGATTTTACTCTAGTCTGTATCTCCAAAACTAGTTTTGTAGAAAACTGTGTTGGAGATTTTTTTTAAAGTTAAATATAGTTGCATGCGACCGTTTCATTTCGAGACATTCTGTTACTAATAATTTTGAAATTTCAGTGAAATCCATGAATTCTTCAGTGGTAAACTCCTTTGATTTTAAGGAGCTTCCTTCTTTTCCTGTTGACGGGATTAATGGTGGCAGATGGGACGGAACATAAATTGGTACACTTTTCAAAGCTCTTTCGCTTTTTCTATAACTAAGTGCACGGAGTGAGTTTCATTTTGGGTATTACCCACTGCCAGACACTTTGAGTGATGCTGTTCACTTGAGTATGAGTAGTCGCATACATATACATAAACACTATTTTTACTTCCTTTTACAATAAAGGAAGTGTTGGATCACCCCAAAAATTTTTAATTGAGTTTTCAACAGATCTTCACGTTTTAGAGCCCCTGAACCCAAAAAAAACATGTTTTTGGTCACTGTGAATAGAATATCTCAAAAACGAAAAGAGGTATGGCTTTAAAACTTCATATATAAGTTTTGTGCACTATGTAGATGCGACACCAAGTTTTTGAAGACAAATGCATAGCCGGAAGTATGGGTTTACTCTTGTGATTTTTCAGTTCTTTCGATTTTCCAAAAACGGCTATAGCAACTTTTTCAAACTTTACATTTTTAGTAAATTTTTCATGTGTATTAAAGTGACATAGGTGACTTTCCAGTTGAATATCTCTAAAATGGGTTTATTTTGCTTTTCTTTCTTTTTTTAATTTTTTTAACACCCGGTATAATATTACATTTTTGAATTCAGCTGAATATTATAGAGAACATTTGTATCTTCAACTAACGCTCTGTGTTTTACGGATTCTGCAGAATTTTTGGCTAATTATAAGATAAGATCACATAAAAGGAAGTTATGTGGGTGTATCTCACCAGATTTTTTTATTTTCATTCTGATTCACGCAGTTTTCAATTTTTCAGGTGGCAAATTAGACAAATAGTTCAAGAAACTGGTGGCAATTTCATTCACTCCTCGCGAAGCAATAGCTTCGTGCCAAAAGAGGCAGTATAAGTTTTTACTTGTAATGTAAAAGATGGTAAAGTTAAATCAGTTTTTGTGATGTATAGTGTGATTTCCTATCTTATATTTTTCTATTAAGCAGTATTTTTTAGCGTTGGTCCACGTGATCCTAATAAATGTCCCTCTTGTGTCACGTGTGTTCATAAAAAGGTCTTGCAGACTATTCTTATTCCATTTAATGTAGAATAATAAATAACGTTGTTTCCCTTCGTACTGTATTCAACCACTTTTCTGTCCTTCGGTGTTAAAGATTTCATGTAGGATGCAGCAACTGTCTTTGAAAGGCATTATGGTTTTTCTAAAGAAATCTTTAATAGTGTATATTATTAATCACAATAATTAATACTTTTGCTTCGACTAGCTATTAGGTTCGCAAAACTCATCCTAGGGTTGAGTCACTACACAGTAGAAAGCTTACGCAATTGTAAAATAACTGCACTAGTATGGCGAATGTTTTTTAATAAATTTACCTCAAATAATGGTCGCGAAATGACACAGAAGTTTGCGTTGAATTTTACTATAATCAAAGCAAGCTGTCGTCCAAGGTGGATAGCAATGAAATAAATGCAAGTCCGTTACTAAGCAAACTTGTTTATCGGTGACCAAGGACGCGGTCTCGATCCAACGTTGTTTCGATCGGAATTTCAAAAAGACGCAAAGCTACTTCAGTGCTTTTCTGGGGACCCAGAATTGGGAACTGCTAAAAATGCTCTTTTTTCTTCCACTCTTCACCATCGTCTGCTCGCTGGAAACGCTTTGTTACAAGATGCCGGTAGTTTCCTCAACTGCAATGATTGGGCCTACCTGCCTTCGCTAATGCCCCCAAAGTCGCTGCTATTACTCATACCTGCTCTCAGGCTGTGTTTGCTGGTTCAAATAGTCGCTGCGCTTCTCCAACTCGTCCGAACGTTTGCTGCTTCAATGTTTACTATTATATCTTGTGTTCCGTAACTTGAGATATACCCATTGATGCAAATGAGCTACCACGTCAGAGAGAACTAAATTATATCTTGACCTTGAATTATTTTCCTAAAAATATACAAAACACTTAACAAAAACCATTTTCATTGACCGTTATGATTGATTATTACACTCGTTGTTGTTGTGTACACGCCATCTTGTTTTCCTTTTTGCTTGATACAATTAAACTTAATGCAGTGTAAACGTTTACCTGTCACAGTGACAGATGTGTTCATAAACAAAATGCAATCTGACATTCACCTACAGAATTAAGTTAAGACATGACTAGATTTTCTATATTTCTTTCCAAGGCCTACCCGAAATGAGTTTATTTTTGGAACACACGATACTAACTACAGGAAACACTGCACTATTCACAAATACCCACGTCTGGATGATGATAATACCACCAGTTTGAACTCAAAAAGACTTACACGAAGATTTATAACATTCTTACTTAGAAGCCAGCATACAAGCAACTTCTCGGTTTCGTTTGGCCGAGCTTCCTTTGTTCTTATTTACAAGCATTGCTAAGTAACCTACTACATTCTATTATTTGTGAGTACATCTACTATGATCGTATAAATTACTTGTTTTCTCGAAGTGTCAAAAATTGTTGCGTTAACATCACATTTGTTTTATTCACAAATTTCGACTTTTCTGGTTTTAAGCACTATCACTCTTAATTGTTAACGCTACAGGTTGCTTTAATCGCTAAGACATATTACATAATTCTTATCACTGTATTATTACCCGTAACTTCATTGACCAACAGCCTAGCATGTCTCAGTGAATACAAACTAACTTCACCTCGTCTCTGTGATGTTTCGCCATCCATTTTACTAACACAATCTGATTAGGATGTCTTACATAGCTTCCGATATCTGAGTATCTACCAAAATCATAGCAGCACTTATTTACGTAAATCATAACACTGAATTAAGTTAATCGAAACCCTAACGATATTGTTTTTGGAACCTATTTGACATTCTTAGTCTACTTAAATTATAAATGACTTATCAATAATGGTTAATAAATCTTATCAATGTTTAATTGTAATAATATTTATTTCTGTAGAAGTTAATAAAGTACCAATTCTGTTCATGTTTGATTTTTAATTTATTAATATTTAACTAATAATAATAAAGGAGCCAGAATTGCCATAGGTAGCATACCATCTCAATGATATACTTTACCATAATTCACTTTTGTATGTTCTTCTTTGCCTTTAGCAGAGATAATCTTTTGTTCAGCCATACTATGTGTGTTCTGTTCGTCTATATTTTCTTTGTCTTCCATTATTTATTGTTCATAGCCACTTTTGTTATTGTATTCACCATTTTGTCCTTTGTATAATGCTTCAGTGATGATCCATTGCCCCCTTCTCCGTTCAGATTCAAAATGTTGCTGTTAGTATCAGTAGTATACTTCTTTCGGGACTATACTCCTTCTATCTCACTGAGTGATCAAATTCGAGGTTAGCAGGTTAGTTTTTGCGTCAGTTTGCTACAAACTGACACAAATCCTAACCTGCTAACCTCAAATTTGACATAGACTTACAGTGCCACCAATGGCATGTAAACAGAAAGTTGGGGACTTTGATTCAATTTATTAAACATATTAAATATTGTATCAAATGATAGGCGTTCTCTGTATTTTGGGTTGCATTCAACTTTTGGTCAGAAGTAACCCACTAATGGCTAACCCTGTATATCGTACAGAGTTTTATTTTGTTGTTATGTTATGTAATAAAATCAATAATTTCAGATAAATTTACACCGTTTTAGCAAGTATAGATGAGAATTTATTTTACTGTCATCCGTGTCTCATAATTTTAACGTGGGCGGTAACCTTGCCAGGAATATGGGGACTTTTGAAGAATATAATTTGGAAGTGGTTCTCATCTAAATTTGCGTTTTGAGAGTGTTTGTTACTTCGCTACTATGGCAGAAACTACAAATAGGGGCTGCCACTTAGTAACCATTATGATTGGTAACTCCAAAGTGTTCTTCTGCACATGCAGGATAAGTTGGTATACCGTCAAAATTGCAATATCGCAATGAATTCTTTTAAACTGATTGCCAAGCTTGAAAAAAGGGCATTATTTTAGTGCATTAAATCATCATTGAGAACATAATAAAATATATTGATCAGATCATCTAACCCAATCCCAAAAGGTATCATTAAGTAAGGTGCAAATCATATACTGATCCTGAGTTTTCCTTATGCTATGAAGGCATGCAGTAAGCAGGTCACTATTTAGGGACAGTCACTTCATACTCTATTTTTAAGGTAGTAGCAACGTTGTAGTGATGGCTATAATCTCATGAGACTCGTGAAAATCACTTCTGTATGAAGCAGAAACTTGAAAACCACCAACAGGTATTACCAATAAGTTTCGGATCTTTGAAGATTAGTGGAGGTTTTTAAATCCCTCTTATGTCGTTGTCATTTTTAAGTCATAATATTAGTGATACAGTTTGATGAACACCACCATCGTTTTGCTCAGTAACTATAACGTTCCAAACAATTGGACGACATTAAAAAGTTGTAAAACTATGGAGTGGTTAGTGAAATGACTTCATTGGCATATTTAAGTATAAAATTAAGTTTTTCTTACTGAAGAGTTCTAGATTTAGCAGTAATTACGTAATAGCCGCTCAATCAGTTGCTGCTACTAAGATGCCATTTAGTAGGGATGTCGTACCCGGTCTAAAATCAAACCCGGGTACCCGAAAGCAGTACCCGGGTACCCCCGGGTACCCGAAATATATAACAAAAATGTTACCGTACATCGGAACATCTGAGGTAGCTACAATTTCTTTCTTTTGCGCCGCGAGTTTTAAATTGAACTAAATTGAAATAGTACCTACCCATCAATTCAAACTGCAAGTCGTCTGTTATTCGTAAATATTTTCACACTTCCAAGTGCTATCAAATGCAAGTACTTGACTTTTTGTCCGAAATTGGTAGCAGCATCAATCAACATCACACAGAGGAAGTTTATGTTACTTCATCCCATACTGACGCGATTTACTGGTACTACTGACAGGTTGACTATTTCCGTGAAGCGGATTTATTGCCTTATACGAAACAAGAAACATTATGTGGTATGTGATCACCCCACCCCATTCTTGTTATTATTGCATGGTTATGTTTTTATAGCGCTTATCCCTATTGTTTTTATCATTTTCTCCGAAAAAGGCTGACTTCCTGGAAATTTCATAATTTACTAGTCGGGTACCCGGGTCCTGAAAATATACCCGGGTCGACTATTACCCGGGTCGGCCCGGGTACCCGGGTACCCGCCGACATCCCTACCATTTAGGTAGGTTTTATTCAGAAAACGTATAAAATAAAAATTACTAAAAACGCATGCAGTTAGCTACAGCAATTTATAATAATAAAAGCTATGTAAAGCTTTGAAATTGAATGCACATTATATAAATAACTCCTTCAACCACTACTACAGTTTTGCACCATGTTTCACATAACAAGGAACATAATTGTTTCCGATCTGATACATTTCGTGCCCCTAATAAGCTAATGTAATCGAACTGATTGCTGAAACTTGAAACGAAATGGCGTTTTATGCTTGTGCACCAAACAATGGAAATCGATAACTGTCTAGAAATAAAAGTGCTGTGTGGTGAGGCTGATAAATAACATTTATTTTGTTCGACCTACTCAACGGGAAATATTTTGATTGTGGCTCTTTCGACTTCGAATTAACATTTTCTAGAGCATTATATTTAAATATATAACTTCGATGGATTTCTACTAATATGTCTTACATTTCATTAAATAAACAGTTTCGGCCTTATGCTTAAACTTTGCTTGAAGTATATTTTTTATTAATTAGGAAATGCAGTATGTACCACAAGTAGTTAAGTTATGCAATATCATTTATTGTTGTTTAGCCTTCTAGTTTTAATAGTGTTGTTATGATACAGTGACAATGACAATGCAGGATCTCACTATTATGTTTACATCGGTACACCTAACTCCATATATAAATAATGAATATATTTTGATTAAAACAATACTGTTTTTGCCATAGCTGTGTTCACTTCTTTGTGAGTTGACGTACTCTACAAAGGGAAGGTATGGCCTGGTTTTCCTGCTCACAATTATCGTTCTACACTAATTCCCCAACAAGAGTATCTAATTATAAAATGTGAATTCCTTCAGTACTTACCAAACCTACTAATCTGGTTCTTCCAGTCAACACGACCTACCTATCTCCAAGATACTTAAGTTTCTCCCTCACTGTACAAGTTTGAGAAAAATATTCATATCATTTTTGCCACTTTCAATTATAATTTACTGACATTGATACATATTAATCTTTATCAAAGTGGGCGATAAAATTGTCGCCTTTACCGTATAATTACAATAATTGAATAACTTATTCAATTTGCACTCTAGCAATAAAATTATAAATAATTTATGAACCAGAACTTCTTTATTTTGAGCCTAATTAGAATTCGAAGAAAGCGTAAAAATAAAGTTAGCCACACGCCTGATGATAATGGACCAGTTAATCTCTTCCGGTAAGTAAAATTTATTTCCACCATTAATAACATGAAGTACCGATGTTTAAATATAGCTCTTCTTTTAAAAGAGAATACCTACTTAGTATCAATTTCCGGTGGCAAAAAAAATTAGGTTAACCACGTAGCTGCTTGGAGGATGTTTTTGTGTAGGACCGAATTAGCAGCGGAGCTTCGTACGACTGCATGCTAATCGCCGACTTGTTAGAAATTTTAAAACATGCTGAAATATTTAAATAATACTAATTTTATGCATCTTAAATTATTCCACAACCAAGAAGAAAATTAAGGGCCTCGTTTGTAGAGTTTTAACAGACTTTTTATCAGCAGGCAGTTACCAGGACTTAACTCAGTCTCATTACTGTATTCAGATAATATTCTAATTGCCGGCAAATAGCAGAAATTTCGGCCTCGTGAAAAATTACGACGGCAGAGCTGCGTACAGAAGGTGTAGCCCTAATTAATAAATAATGGAACATGTGTGCATTAAAAAGGCAAATTTCTCACGCCGCGCTCTAAAATTTCCGGCCGATAATATTGTGCGTAGCTTTAGCAATCCAATATGTCTGATATAACTTACCATACTTTATCTCAAATATTGCGTGACCCTACAATATAATTTGTCACCCACTCTTTCTCACCATTTTCACCCGACCTACCGATAAATCAGGAATTTATACGGCACGTTGATATTGTGCAATCAATAGTCAAGTGCTTATTAGGTAATTCGTTATTTCCAAAGCAAATCGTTATTCATGAGTGTAACTCAGGAGTGTAATTTAACTGCAGATAGGCTAGTCAAGAGGAAAACAACGTGGTCGATAGTCAGGAAAGCGCATAAACTGCAATTTTAAACGAATTAAAGGTGTTTGCTCGAGCTTTTATACTGATTGTTCATTAATCATAATTTCTGAAGTGTAAGGGTTTTTATACAGGCACACTGAACTCAGGCTGTGCTTTAATCCAAGGAAAATAGCGCGGTAGTCTATAAATACAATTGTAATAACCATAATCATTTGGCATAGAAAGGTACAATGGACGACTGTAATACTACTTGTAAGTTAAGTTTTTATATTCAGCATTCGACGGCATTTGAGCTGTTCGTATCTATTTACTACTTTATAAAAAAATGAATTCTACCACTACTTCAACGTTTTATCACAATTTAAATCTTAGTTGCTCCTCTTCGGCATTAGTTCGGATATTGTCGTAGAAACCAGTTTATTTATTTATTTATTTATTTAATTCGCACTCAGCCAACAGCCGTTAGGCCAATTATAGGCGTCGCTGTGCAGTTATGAGGACTTCCAACCCCACTAACGACTGTCATGATGTTGTTATGACCGCCGGGACCAACTTTTTTCCGTGATAGCGGTACCACGAGGCGCCGAGAGATGCAGCCGTGGAACTCCCATTCAAGTTCTGACCAGAGAGAGCGTTGTTTAACTCTGCTGATCGAACGTGGACGCTTGTTCAAGCTACACCACCCAGGACCTAAAGTTAATGCAAGGATGAAACTGATATTTGACATAACTAGTGTTTACTGTCAACCTTCAAGTAAAATAGATCGATTCCATTTGAAGGGTTGGTTGGTTTTATGTATCTAATATTATCGAGTTACCAATTAAGTTTTGACTAATCGACTAAGTATTTTCGTCTCGAACCGATACCTATTCTTCGATTATAGCTAGCTAATCCATTTTAAATATCCTGGTCTTACAGCTGACCCACAGGTTGTCGTTGGGGTTTAAATTTGACGAATTATCAGGTCAATCTAGACTAGTTACACTGTTCCCTTCTAAATAGTTCTCCATGAAAAATTTAATCTCCATTAGACTTTTTTCAATTGTCGAACTACTAAATGTTGTTCCAGCAATAATTTATACTTCTGATTTTATCCATGCAATCGGTAACAGTCTTCCGACCTCTTGTACGAAAATTAAGCCCAAAATATTTTCCTTCGAAGATGTGTTCTTATATAACCATGCGTAGCAGCTAGTCCCTGCACTAAAATGCAAAGGACATATTTCTTCCGTATTCTACAGTTTCCACAATATATCCTTGCGCCCATAGCAGTCTCACTATACTTCTAATGTGATCAGTTAGGAGTTGATTCTGCTGTGACTGATCAGCTCTTTGTGATATTCTAAGTTTTCTACGCATCGCTGGGTGGATGGGTTATGAATAATAACTCCACCTTTGCTGAATTTTGGTGCAAGTCAAAACTAGCTTTTCTAGGAGTTATTTTGCTATTTCTTATTAAGAATTATCTTGTGGAATAGGCTTTCTGTATCTTCCACATTTTGTTTACTTATAGAATTTTTCAGATCATTACCTACTGCCCTTTCACGAAAGAGTGAAGCTGCGTAGCGCAGTTGGGAAAGCTCTAGGTTTGCATTAAGCAATTCCTAGGTTCGAACCCCGCGGGAGGTGGCTTTTTTCCACATCCTCGGCGATTGAAATCAGGTTCGGTGAGATCATTCACCGTAGGCACCAAATTAACTGTGCTTTACTCAGAACCACGGACATAAGAAATAGAGTAACAAGGTCAACACATCATGAAGACACACACCGCAGACAATGGTGCGCTCCAACTCTGTAACCCGAATCCGGGACAGGTTGAGCATTATACTGACAGATGCAAAGCGTATAAAGCACCAGCCTCTACATCGCAAGGTAAATGACGCTACAGATAATACATACATACATATACTAAAACCATCCAATCCCAATTGATCTATATTCATGATTCACGTCGTTTCCTCCGATACACTAAACTATCATTAGAGATGTGGAATAAGGAATGACATTTTAAAGATGATTTGTATACTGTAATGTCACTAAATAGTACAAGCACTGGCTCATAAAAAGAGAATTAATTAGAAATACTTGTTCACATAATATAACCAAAGATAATACAATATTTAAAAATGTAAATAATTGCTGCATGCTTATTAATACACTTAATATTGCGAGAACTCTTACTTGCTCTGCTGTTATCCTTTTACTCAATTTGTGGGTGGCCCGTGAGTAGACTTCTTTGAGTTCGATATTAACAGCTTATCAATTTCATGTTTATAATACCGACAGTAGGTTCCGAGAATCTAAATATCTTCATATTTAATAAAAGACAGTTATCTGAAACTAGCTGCTTTGGAACTGATCGTTTATGTTGCTTTAGTTTTGAACATATTAGATATTCATTAGCCCTTAAGTGAATAAACAAAATTATTTTAAATAGCTACACTAACAAGAAGAAAATAAAATTTTATTTGTATTATATTGTTAGAGCTCAAGATCCTCGATATCTTCAAATATTGCAACGCTACGAGAGTATATTTGAGGGCCGCCAGCTAGACTCAGTGAAGACAGCGTGCACTTCTTTAAATAATAAAATTACCAACTACCGTGAGCGCCAACAAATCTTTAAATGAGAACAAATATACTCAGATAGGTCGTGAACCTATAAACTCAAATAATCGCAGTAGACAATAACACATAATCTGAAATACAGAATGTAACTCAATCAGGCAGTAAGAACATTAGCTGTATAGCATATTTAATTAGCATGAATGTCACATAAAATATAACCAGTGCATAAACTTTTCTACAAAAGTTAGTACTTGAGATGTCAGAACATTAATTACGTAACGCTGCATACAATAGCCAGTCCAATAGCTCCCAAAAGCGTTAAGTGCGCGAAAGCTACACGCATAATAGCGATAACATAGCAGTGAATAGCACAATTCAATAAGAAATCTAAGGTAAAACCAGTAAAATGTAAAATTACATGCCTACTAAGAACAGCTTTAATTTCTTCGCATTGATTGCTATACAAATATCGTTACCTTAGATCATTATGTCGTACACTACTTATCTGAGAGAATCATGCTTCTGCAGTGGGTAAATCAGATATCCTCCAAAAAGGCTCTTACAGCTGCTGCTGCAGGTGGAGGGTGCTGGCAGGCATTACCAGGGGAACACTCAGGCGATGGGACCCAAAATCAAACTGCGCTCCCGGAAGCAAAGAAGTCTTCCTAAGTATGTGAAATCGCTAAAATTTTTACAACTCCGGACGATATCAGCTAATTGCATTATGTTACCAAAATTGAAAATGAAGTAATTACTCACTCTGTGTTACAGACGTTATTATAAGAACACGACAGCCAGCAACTTCTAGTAATTGACCCGTCTAAAAGACATAGACTTATTCGTCCCACATAGTTGTTTTCCAAGCCCAGAGTCGGCGTCAAGCGAGCTTCCACGAAGAACCTTTCTAAATATTACAAGCTAAGGGGAGAACGTGGAATACAAAATATTACGGAAAAGTTGCCGGCTTAAGATTTTCTTGGAAAAGAGCACTATTCAGGTCCCAACAAGACGATTCATTATCGCAAAAGGCAAACCAAAATGTGCCTGTGACATAAGATAAGCGATTAAAAATACACGAAACAAACGATCTCCATAAAAATACATAATGAAGCTTGCCTGTAATGCAGATAGCCAAATATCAGTTCAAGACAGCGCAAGCGGCCAGTAAAAGCTGCGTTCATACGAAGACCATGTCTAAATCAAGAAACCTTTACACGGCCAAATTGTATGCACAAAATAAGTTCAAATTAACGCTTTTTACACGTAAGAATAAATATGTACTGCGTTTATGTTAAGTATTTAGACAAAAATAACTGAACAAGGAAAATAATATCAAAACTACGTAGTAATTCCATGTTATATTTTGTTCCACGAGCGAATTTTATTGAAGTTTCAAGAAAATCATACTAAAAGGAATTTAGTTTTCAACACTGAGAACAATAGGAATAGTTTCGTGCAACTTTTGTTTATCTAATTTGAATTTAAAATGCAAAGGTTTGTGATGTGTTTATTGACGCCAACAATATTTTAGTACAAGCAGTAACAAAGTCGTTTAAAATAGTTATTTTGTGTACTTTTCAACGTCCTAAATATGGCATTGTACGCTCAAGGTGAGAATATTTTTCAGTAATATTAATTTTTGCAAGTAACCAAAAATGTCTAGTAACGATTTGTTTTTAGTTCTAATGACCGAGCTATAAACCTGCTACTCGTGGACAAATCAATAGAAATAGAGTTTTGCACGTATGTAGCTATAAATGTACTCAACTTTTCTCAAATGTTAATCTAATTTATACTGCCATCTTACAGTTCAGTGCGTTTATTTTACAAGACAAAGAATGATTTTATTTGAATATCAAGGTGCTGCAACTTGTTAAAAATTTGTAAATTCACGAACACAAATGTCACACAGAAATTAAATCCACCGACGCTAAACGTTGTATAGAGAACCAACTAGATATTGTGGGGAAACTAGTAATTATAATTTGACAAATAAAAAACATTATAACAGTGGTGGAAATCCTATGACCATAACATTATTGTCGTTACCTGAACATCAGTGATCTTTTCTCAGCGTTTAATTACAAATATTCTATTACATCTTATATGAGCTACATTCCTCAAAGATAGATTTTCTTTTTTTTTTCTCTAACCTTGCTTTGATGAGAGAATTCTTATTAAAATAAAGAAGCTCACGACAGATATAGAAATTTTCAAACGCAAAGCAAGAGTTGTTAAAGATTATCATTTGTTCAGAGCGGATTACTTTCAGGGAACATAAATTATCATTCTCATATATTTCTATGCAGAAAACATATATCACAGATATAATTAATAGAAAACCAACATAGAGTATTGGATAGCAAAACCTTGCAAACGCAGAGTGCGCAATATGATCACGAGATTAGAGAAGGGTAAGAAAATTAATAAAGCTGGCGCTTAAAACGATATTAACACGACTCTAGTGAAACTAATGAACAAGTCAACGATTAATAGTAATTTATTATACAAGACTATAAAGTTAAATTTTATCCACGAGTGAATCGTTTAACGTCGAGACGAAGTCGAGACGTTAATGATTCAAGAGTGGATAGAAATAACTTTATCGTCGTGTATAATACAATATTTTTTTCTATAGCAAGAACTTTAACAATTTCAAAAGAAAATAATGACAGTCAAGCACATTTCAAAATGTCAGTAACTAGATTGGGTTGCTACGATAATACGAAGCTGTCATATTTAATTTAAACAAAAGTTAGAAAATTAAATTACTTTATCTATCCTTGATGTTAAAGTGCTACTTTATCTACCCTTGCTGTTAAAGTAAAACTTGACCTTTTGTTTTGAGTTGATAAAAGCACACTTTAACATGTGCTATAGAAAAAAGCTAATTTGATCAAGTCTAAAAATAAAATAAGCTGTCACTTGAAGCAAAACAGCTGCTGAAATGTAGAAGGTAAACGAAAATTCAAGGAAATGGATCACTAAATTGACCTCGTACCCACTATTGGATAGAATGGATTTCAAAAGGGGTTCTGAACCAACACGTGTTTTATATACTTATGATATTCGTTCTTGAGAAGGATCATGGTCGTTATTAAAATTAAGTTAAATTGATATATTGGAAATCAACTTCTGCAGTAGAAACATATAATACCAGTACTATAAAAGCTTCCAATGATCACAGGCGTTTGCTCAAAAAGAGCATTAGAAAAGTTGAAATAGGAGGATATGGGAGTAAATGTAGATGGTAGGTCATGAATAATTTGAGATGATGTAGTTTTAGCTATTGCAAGCCCATAACTATAATGTGACAACATCGAACAAAGAAGTATCCAGTATTATGTATTGGGTCTTCAATAATAATATTTTTCCCGCTGCTGATCATGTAAGTCAGTGATACAGCCTTAGTAACAAAACGTGTAAGTCGGTGATTATATTTGTTTGCTGCTTTTTCTTGACAACGGAACTTAATATTATTATTAAGTTAAATAAAATAATAATAATAAAATTAGCAAAGCAAGATGCAGATTTAGGCGTTTTGTTTAAAAATTGCTAGTGTTTAGGTGACATGTGACACTCACAGGTAACACGACTCACGAAAACTAATCCTGGTGACAGGTGACAAACCAAACGATTTTTTCAAAATATCTAGGAAAATTTCGATAAGCAGCGGGAAAAATATAATAAGATAACTCGGAATGTATCGCCTATTAACATTTTCGGCAGGCAACAAGCCGCGACTTCGTCTTGGTTTGTACTTGCCTACCTCAAATGTTAATAGGTCCTTACATTCCTTGTTACTTAAATAGCTATTGTTAGATTAATTACAATCTAGATCTTCACATAAATAGTGACAAGTAATGTAAAAAAGCTACATTTATCTCGAGCACATCACCAAGATAGAATAAGAAACTTACCATGCATATACATGAAAAGGAAGTAGTGGAAAAGGGATGAATGTGCTAAACGTGGAAATGAAAATGGAAGCACTATACTGAATACTGAGTGAATAAACTTCGAAGAAGAAAAAGAACGATTTCAGCACAATATAAATAGAATAAATGATTTTAAAATCGCATATGTATCAAATATGTGCTTCTGTAATTCCGTTACTTTTCAGGGTATTTATTTTTTTATAATTAGAATAGCTGTTTACGACACTCAGCTAAGCAATTATGGCCGAGGTAGTACATCATGGTGGAGCCCTTCAGGGCGAGACACGTCAACTAACGAGGCCATAAACGAGAATACCAGCGGTATTGTTTGTATACTGAGCAAGAACAAAAACCATTTTGATTTTATTAAAAAAATATCCCAAACCAAGGGGTGTTCATATAAATCTGTGGTCTAGTTAACTGTAGAATTGATGAAGTCATTCTGCGCATTACATCATATGATTGGAAATATAACATCATATTTAGAAAAATCAATTAGGTGTTGCGGTTAGAAATACGAGTGTAGAATACGCTACGACATACAGGAACAACGCTCACAGCTAACTCGACCACAAATTCCAATAAACACCAGATGTCTAAATAACGTCCTAAAATAACGTACCACACCTCGCAGAACCATCCGCGTTAGGAGAGATATAATGTAAGATAAGCTAAAACTGGATATTAAGCAGTCAAGAGAACAACAACGGTTGTTGGCGAATATAAACAATGTGTTTATTTAAACCACTGACCTTAATACGTCGAAAAGTATATTAAACTGCATCTGCAATAAGGTTTCGGTTACATACCAAACCGACAAGAATAAATATCAAGAACGTAACATTAGTAGCATAATGGTAATCCTAGCCCACATTTAGTTTTATTGTGGCAGATTTATCGAAAATTCAAATTAAGAGATTGGATCTAAGAACTCAAAAATTAATCGGGATTCGAATAACTACGTAGTACAGCTCCAAATAATTATTACATTAATAACTTCAAATTAAATTCAATAAATGATTTCGGTTCAAAATATTGTTATATTAACATTTATTATAATTAATTAGAGCTCTCGGTAATGATTCAGGCGAAGTAGAAAGTTCTAAATGAGTATAATATAATAGTAATAATCTATTAAGTAGACGATGCCTCATAGAATAAAAGAGGGTATTGCTTATCAATATTGCACGTGTCAGTGAAGCATAACCCGTTTACTACTTTACAACTACAGAAATGCAGCATAATTTAGAAAGTAAACGAAGGTACGTTACGACTTACTAAAAATTAAAACATACAACTATTAGTTAGTCCCATCGAGACGCAAGGGCGGTTAATTGTCCCACGGAATTCAATCAAAATATCTCTGACCTGCACCACTTACTACCAAGGGTAGATAGGCGGAAGACGTGCTACAAATGAATATGTTGCTACCAAATAGCAGACTCGTTTCCCTGAGTTCGGTATAGAATATTGAACAGACATAAGATACCAAGGACGGCTCCATTATAATTCGAGAAGATTATCAAAGATAACGTAGAAAATATCGAGGGTTACTTAAAAATAAATTCAATAAAATGTCAAAATACATAAAGGTACGGCGATAAAGCTGTTCTTTGCCTAAGACTCCAGGAGGCCAAACACTGGGTTTACTTCAAAAACATTTTTACATTCTGGATCGATCGTTTAATACAAGGAGTTAAAGAGCTAATGCCAATTCTGCTCCTGAATACTGAGGAGTTTCAACACAAATCCGTTTAACTAAACAAGCCCCAAAAATGCGTCCGACGGCATAGAAACTAAAGTAAAAATTAATAACTCCCAAAGTGAGTACCGGTAAAACAGTTCTATCCTGAAGTTATTTCCTCGGAAACTTTCGGAAAGAGGAATGCAAATGTAAATAAAAAATTACCCCAAGTGTAGGTAACATAACGCAATGATGTTAAACGTTACCCTGGATAATATATAAATAGATTAAATGGGAAAGAATATCCTTGGACCGTTACTACTAGTTACACATTATATCTTTTAGTTAGTGGTATGTCTTCGTTTGCAGTAAAATATGAATTGTAATAACTTATATAGAGAGAATGTTCAATTATGTCTGTTCGCTAAAACTTTCCATGTGAAGATACTGTACATTTAATAAATGTCGAAGGGAGGATAAATAACAACCGTTTTACTGTAACTATATAGTTACTATTTGTTTGAGGATTTAGAAGTTAGACTACATTTTTATATTCCGTGCATAACGAGTTCCCTGCCATTTCTTTTGATCTACTTTTTTGTGTATTTCATTTTCAAGTTAACCTTTTGTAACGATTTGGAGAATAGAAGATCCTAAAGTTTTGTATACCGAATAAAAGGTTCATACCAGTTGTTAATTTGATACTGAACTAGGTAACATTTCCGCCTTCAATTAATCCAGGAAACTTTTGTTTGACAGTGAATTTTCAAATTTTTATAAAATTATTTCCATTGCATTTCAGTGGTAATTACCTCTTGACCAACATAACATTTGTTTTAATGCGAAAACTACTAAACACTTTAGCAAATTAACAAATAAACTGCGCGGGCGCTAATGCAATTTTCTAAAACAAGCCCAAAGCACTTTGGGAGCCCATTTACGTAATAAAATATTAACCTGACAAGGGGAAGCATTCGATGTAACCCTCCCAATTTTCTGTTGTCTTCGCGGCACTAACAATAATTTTTAGGGAAATTATAGGCTGTGAAAGTAGCACAGCTATCGAAAATCGTGCAATATTGGTTCTTTGAAGCGGCATTTATCATTAGCGGTAATGCGTACGCCATTTCCGGTTCGGGGTAGTACCTAGATCGATGCTTCAGAAATTTTTGTCGCCTCGAAATTTGTCCTTTGGAAGTGTTTGAAATTCTGTGGCCAACCGTTGAAATTCCTGAAATATCTATGATATCGGGTTTCTGCATGCTCTAATACGCACAAATAGTATCGACCATTGATTTGTTTCTCAAATCTTAATTCCGGAAATTCGAACGTTAATATAATATTTCTTCCACTAGCACTAGAGTCTAATATATGTGAGTTTTCTTATGTGAAAACTTTGTTAGTATTTACAAATCACTCTCTAAAATATTTCGACAAGTAATTAGTAGCACAAACGGTATTTAATAAATTTTGAAATTGTAATATTTGTATTTTTGGCAGTTACTATTTTATTTGCCTAATTGATTGAACTTATAATATTTGCTTGTAAAGACCGTTTCCTTGATTTAATTACGCTTGAAAGAGAACATGTTTGACAAGAGATATAGCATCGATTCTTATTTTAATGGCCACCAATTACAAGAATTTATAAGACTTTGAAAAGCAGAGGTTATAACAGAAAATTTTGCCAGACGCATTTGAGGCATACGAATCGTTGGGCCTTTTGGTAATCACGCGAGACGTTATTAATGTCTAAAAATGAAGGAATGTAATTTAGTCTCGGCTCTCGTGAAAGGAAAGGTCTACTCAAATCGCATGACATTTGCTAAAACCTCTTAGCGCATCCCAATCCTTTCTGTGTCATGAATTCTCTCCGTAATTCTTGAAAATCTCCAAGAAATCCTGCTAGTGAGATTGAGTTGCTGAAATCGCTTATTATCGCCGTTGCTTGTTTAACCTACGAGGCACTGTAATATTTTGCCCCTCTTCACTGTGCGTAAATGTCTAAAGAGTAAGTCGAAATAACTGTTTGTGTTTGTGTATAAAATTATAACAAAGTAAAGTTTATACGAGTGTGTAGATGTTCAAACCTGATAACGCACCTAATTTTTTACTATAATAAATTTTAAGTAAAATGGGATTGGCAAATGTTAA
This sequence comes from Agriotes lineatus, assembly GCA_940337035.1. NCBI lineage: Eukaryota > Metazoa > Arthropoda > Insecta > Coleoptera > Elateridae > Agriotes > Agriotes lineatus. Next base: position 115,029 of record CALNHX010003442.1, on the reverse strand, counting down.
AAATAGGTACAGACTATAAATGTTTTAATCTAAGCCATTTATATAACTAAGTACAAAAATTAAAACAATAATTAGTAAACTAAAAGTGTCGAAGTGGCAATTATTACTCATTCTGAGAGTCTGTCACCTTACTCCTATGTAATTTTGCAACTCCTGTAAAGTAATTACATTACTAACACTGCAGTAAATACCCTGTTATGCAGAAGTGAAGTTTTTGAGAATTATTGTTTATGCTCTCTCATATAATTGAAGCCACTGTTTGATAAGGTATAAAAAATCTACTTAAAATTAAATTTAATTATGTAGCTGCATAATAGCTATTTATGCAATAAGTGCTAAAAGTAGACGTTTATGCACGCGACATGAAAATTATGAAACGAAGCCGAAGGCTGAGTTTCATAACATGTCTCGTACATAAACGACTTTTAGCACGCGTTGCATACAATATTTTATCTACGACCTTAATTTTACCGTTATTAATCCATAAATATCGATTTAACAAAGGTTTGCATCTGCGACACTTTTAATTTATATCATAATAAACAGTAGCCCACGCCGCACGGGCGATTGTTTACCACGCCAAGGTGAGTTACGAAATGTAATTATTGATACTCCACATCTGACTGTTTTCATTACATAACGCTTTAATTATTTCAAAAACACTTTACCTGTAACGCAAGAAGCAACTAGAATAACTTTACAACTTCACTTCCAGTTCGAAATTGTAGTTTTATAACCTCACTTCAATTTTAGCCCATGTGCTAAAAGTAAACAGCTGATTTATTTAACCACGATAAACTATAAAACGTCACTTTTAGTGAAACAAGCTAGCTCTAAAAGGCCTACTTTTAGTACTGGTCGTAGAGAAATATACATATTCTCAGAATTTTGCTGCAAAAATGTGTTTTCACAGTAAATGTGATTCTAATCAAAAATTGCCGTTTAAACCTACATTATTTCCACTTCTTAACCTATCTAAACAGAAAAGTTCTTGCACGAACTATCAGTCCGCAAGAAGAATTCGACGAAATAAATTATTTTTTTAAGTAAAAGACACCACAGTAGGTATGGAATTTTTTTTAAATTAATCAAGGGCAAAACAAATCCAATAAAAGCATATACAAAATATCTAAGCTGAAATCTGGTTTGTAAATGATCAACTCACATATGGGAGTCTGAAAAGGATTACCGGAAAAAGTAATTTACTTGAAGGTTACATGTAGTAGTGGTGGTTTACTAATTATACAGTTACAATGACAAACAGTGATGATTGATTACGAGATTACCATCAAATTTAATATATGCAATAGGTAAGCTTAATAACTAACGTGATTCGGGTGCGACGACGGGTACGCTAACGGTTAACAAAAATCTGGCCTGCAATGCTCTTCACTTGTGTTGAAAAACCGAATAAGTTGGCAGAACGAACTCGTGGTAGTAAAATGACATGATTTTATCCAGTGAAAAATGTATAGACCTACAGGTGTGGAGAACAGCAACGGATGGCTCCTTCAACATTCCAAAGTTTGTGGCAAATAACTTAATGAACCTTCAGATTACTTGGCAAGAGAAAAAATTATTAAAGGACTAAAAATAAATTCGACCAACCGCCAGACCACGTGAACATGGCTGTAATTCTGAAAAGCCAACAGATGTTTTAATTGCAATTACTGCCAAATCCTTATTTAAACAGAAGGGTGTAGCAATTCACCAAACCATAGTACTAGGTCTGTATCAAATTTTCGACGACTTTTCGGGATAAATCTGTTTACACAACGCCATCAAAAGAACTCTAAAATATATATCTTAGAACGTTAGAAGTAAACTTAAGAATCAACAATTTCGAAAATGGGCAAAGTACCTACCATAATTAGCTCTACTGTCAAGATTTATACGTAAAATATTCAAGAACGGGATGCTAATCACCAAAAATAAAACTGTAAACAAAATAAAACCCTGCAAAATAGCAGATTTTAGTTAGAAAGAAGGTTTTTACTGTATAAAACGTATTTTACCGAAAAAATCTGAGACACTATGTTTTGTATCAAAATTGAATGCATCTATATTATGTCGTAGGAAAATGGTTATTTTAGGAAAATTGCTTTTTCCTAGGCAAATGCTATCTGACTAGCCAAATGGGTCTGTAACATTTATTTTTCGTCGAATGTCATTTTCCTAGGAAAATAGCATTTGACTGAAGCGTCTTTAGGCAAATGGTTTTCACGGGTTTGTAACGTATTCCATAATGCTTACATTCCATAATTTCCTAGAAATTGTAGATTCGATTATTTCCAGAAATTTTGAAATTGGCGCGAATAAAAATAGTTCGATGTGCACTAAGAGACGGCGCCACCATCGTAACTTAGCAACATACTCTATTAAGAAAAATATGAAATAGACCCGAAAATTCAGAAATAGACCCCCAAGTTTCCCTAAATAGTCTGAAAATATCAAACATACAAAAATGTATTTATTTTATTAATTTACAAAAATGTTTTAGCCCTTTAAAAGTTATTTACGTGGCAAGCTTAGTAAATTAGGGCGAGCCGCGAGTGAAAAGCTGGTTCGCCTGAAGTGACGTAAGACTTAGCACCAGTATCGGCGATAAGTTTTCGTTCTAATGATATTCCTCAAGAACACTTCATTTCCTTAAGAGAAGCCTACGCAACCCAGTCTATGTTTTCGGGTCAAGAGTTTTCAAAATGTCAGTGTCAGCAGTAAAAAACGGTGTAATAGTAAGCGATGTGCTTGCTTCAAAAATAAAAATGTATGTAATAGTAGGTGACAAAACAGCAATGCATGTAAAAATAACAGTAGATGATGTTATTAGGAGTAAAAGTGTTACTTTATGTGGCGAAGCTGAAGTTTATTTAGCCGAACGTTAGTGAGGCAAATAATTCAGCTAAGCCACATAAAGTCACTTTTACTCCGAATAACATATACTATTTTACCCGCAAATGTATTCAGGTAAATTTCATTAATATACATTAAAAAAAAAGGATGCATCGGCCGGGAACCGAAACCAGGCCACCCGCTTGACAGGCGAGCACTGTACCCCTGCACCAACCTCTGTTGTTCAAATAACGCGCTACTGTAATGATATATGAAGATACTGAATCACCCGAGCTAATAGCACACGGCCACAGCAGCTGTCACACCATAACCCACGGCGACAGATACTCCGATCCGCTGCTTAAAGGTTTATTTAAATTAAAACTTTTTTGTACTCCTTTTGAAAATAAAAACCGGCCTACGATCTAAGTCTAAAAATTAGCAAAATTTTAAGCCATCATACAATTTAATCGGTCCCGTATTTTCGGAATAGATAGCGAACGCGATAGCAAACGATTTTGTGTGCTTAGGCAGATAAAGTGACAACTTATTTGTCTTTATTGACAAGGTAAAAGTGTCACCTTATCTGCCTAAGCAGATAAAATAGCGACTTTTGCGTACTTTATCTGCCTAAGCACACAAAATCGTTGCCCTCCTTCTTTCTTTCTATGTTTGTTCGCTATCTCCTCCGAAGATACTGGACCGATTAAATTGTATGACGGCTTAAAATTTTTCTAATGTTTAGACTTAGATCGTAGGCCGGTTTTTATTTTCAAAAAGAGTACGAAAAAGTTTTAATTTAAATAAACCTTTAAGCAGCGGATCGGAGCATCTATCGCAGTGGTTTATGGTGTGACAGCTGCTGTGACCGTGTGCTATTAGCTCGGGTGATTCAGTATGTTCATATATCATTACAGTACCGCATTATTTGAACAAGAGAGGTTGGCGCAGGGGTACAGTGTTCGCCTGTCAAGCGGGTGGCCTGGGTTCGATTCCCGGCCGATGCATCCTTTTTTTTAATTTATATTAATGAAATTTACCTGAATACGGTTGCGGATAAAATAGTATATGTTATTCGGAGTAAAAGTAACTTTATGTGGCTTAGCTGAATTGTTTGCCTCACTAACGTTCGGCTAAATAAACTTCAGCTTCGCCACATAAAGTATCACTTTTACTCCTAATAACATAATCTACTATTATACTACTTTACTTAATACTTTATACTACTTTGGGTTACATACATTTCTGTATTTTTTACTAAAAAAATTAATTTTAGTTTATTTTCAAGCTTGTATCCTTGCTGTAATTCGTTTATACAAATAAAATTATTATAGTCTTAAGTAAACGACCCCCACTCTGTTACGTATTCCTGCTTTACAACAATCAATTCATTTCCATTTTCCTAAAAAGCATTTAGGCAGATGCTATTTCCCTAGTAACATAGTATTTTCCTAGTCAAATAGCGATTGAATAAGTGATAAAGTCATTTGGCTAGGCAGATAGCATTTACTTAGGAAAACGCTATTTTCCTAAAATAACCATTTTCCTGCGACATATATAAAAAATGCAATAAAAGAACAAGAGATATAACGAAGCAACCAGTAAATAAGACGGAAACTAATTAAGCGTGGCAAAACTGTTTATTTACTAAGGAAGGGCGCAACCCCTCTGTGCTCCTCCTGTTACACGTCGAGCTAAATGTAGTATGTCTAAATTATTCTCCATGTTTAGCAACACGAAAACGAAAAGATAAAATTCCTTATAGAGATTGCATGCTCGTGCTATTTCCATGAAATACACAATACTAGTACATTCGCAGCCACATCTTTTTCTACTTCTAATACATTTATTAAATAACAAGAAATTATTTTCATTTCAGGATAGTGCAGGAAAATATAATGTATCTCAATGTACATTCGAGTTTGAGAAGTTCCAGAAGTTTAAGCACACTAATGTGAAAGTGGAGTTAAAATTATTTTGGGGTAATGTGAATGAGGATAAATGATTTAAAATATTTTATTGTTTCGACATTTAGAACTATAAATAATTTACAGCTTACCAGAGATAATTTGACAGGTGTTCTGTTATAGTTGCTATTCGAACAGTAATTGATATAAATTATAATTCTGCATTATAGGAGGTTCCGTTAATTATAAAACTATAATTATCAGCACTGGAAATTCAACTTCGTATACATCGATTCTCATATAGATAAGCTTGACGGTTTTATCAAAGCTAATTGGGAAAGATAGGTTAACAATAATTGAAATGTTATAGTAAAACATGTGAATTCACGACTCAGCAGAAAAGTGTAATTATATCTATTATGCTGCACCTTTCTAACACGGCACATCAAACCTAATGAATAGAATGTAGTAAGCATTGCCAGTTTTAGATATCACTGTTACAAATGAAATTTCAACAGACATTTTTAATTATCGACGACGTTACACACTTTATATATAGCGTTATGGTGATTTCTTTAAATTGGAAAACTATATTTATCTTACAGTAATTTATGGAGTACTTTATGTAATTGTTTTGATTTTTTTAACAAATGTATTTACCAGATCAGCACATAAGTGCTATACATAGTAGGTATAATAAGGATATTAGAAAATAACGGTGAAATAACATTAGGAGGTTAATACCCCAAAAATATATACATATAATATTGCTACATACTTGATTTTGTTTTATTGACTTTCCAAAGAATTGTCACTGGCTAAGATTAAATCCGTGGGTGTACGTCTTTTAAGCCTTCGTATTGGAGGAGGAGTGTTGAGGCGATGGTAGATAGCACTGGGACACTTGTGAATAATAGCAAAGAAGTTAGTGGCTATTTATTTTATTAAGTCTTCAATACTTAGTAATTGTAGTTCTGAGTGTAGTTGAGTGTTGCGCACAAATCAACTGGCATTGCAGATGATGCGTATTATTTTATTCTGCATTACTGGATTTTATTGATATGAGTTTTGCTAGAAGTCCCCCAGATGACGGAACCATACATGATGATGGGTCGTATAAGCGATTTGTATAACAGTGTAGAGCATGTAATTTTTAGCTTGGATTTGCGGTTAATTAATGGGTGGAGAGGATTCAGCCTGTTATAACATTCTGAAAGTTTTTTGTTTATATGAATAGCGCATGTTAATTTTAGATCTAAGTACATTCCCAGATATTTCACCGCATCATCATTAGGATTCCAGGGAATTGTGATTGCCTTCACTTGCAGTTCAGCTGGGTTAATAGATCGTCTTAGCATGAAAAATTTTGCTAGGCATTTTGACGTATTAAGTTAAATTATCCGTGTATTGCACCATTGGTAGTAGAGATCGATTGGAGTTTGGAGTGCATCGGTCGCTTGTTAAATATTTACGTTTTGAGATATAAACGCAGTATCATCTGCATACATAGCAATTTCCACATTGTTAAAGCGAGGTATGTCATGTGTATACACTTTGTATAGAATTGGCCTAAGGACTGAGCCCTGAGGAACTCCTGCAGTAATTTTTCTTAAATTTGAATATTGTGAGTTGGTTTGTTACGGTATTAAAACAACTTTACGACACCCACTCAAGGTGAGCATCGCACCACGGAATCAGTCCTGGAAAACTGGCACACTTGCCCTGAGATCTGCTAAAAACAGGCTAAAGGCCACGGCTGGAACACTCAGGGAGTCGGGCGTGAGTCACACGATACGTTCTGGGCAAGCGTGTTGCGGCATATATATAGGGTACGTCAAAATTATGAGGGCGCCACCAAGCCTGTCTTAACCCGGATAACAGGGCCTGGGCGGTTAGACGGGGGCGAAGTATTCAAGACACTCCGTCGATAGGGGTACTCGTGAATTATAAACTCACACAACTATTTCGTGATGGCAAAAATACTTAGATCGTGAGGGGGGCTTTTTCAGCCACGGCAATGTCACCACCAAGCCTACCTGCACGCTCTGATCTCACTGGCTCCACCGTACATTCATCTCCTCAATGATGGCCGCACACTGAAACAGAACATGCACAAAGCGACCAAGAATAAAGCGTCTCTTAATTAGATAAGCGTCTATTGGTCCAGTCTTACATTGGGGCAGCAAAGCGTGCCGCAAACATTGCGTTAATTCTTATCAATAATCATCAGCTGATGGGCGCACTACGGTTACTAAACAACACCCATAACTGTACAAAATCAAAAGCAGTTTGACATATGATTCCCGCAAAGGGAACGTTTGTTCATAAAAATGCTCACATGATAATTTGGGCAAACACAGCAAAGCCCAAGTGAGGGAAGTGATTAGATCAAAAATGAGCGAGCGACGCCACTTCGCGACAACGATTTAAGATGCGAAGGGTACGTTTTTAACGGTGCACAAGATTTCACAGTTATTCACATGATTAAGCGCACAGCTCGCGCACGAGAAGTTAGTATAATTCAATGGTTACAAATACCTTAATTTTATTGGTGACGATCCAAGAGATCAGCGTGCGGTCCAGCTTGCGGGAACCAGGTTGCCTGTGGCAATTCCTTCGCCGCTAAAACGGCCGACGTGTGAATGGTCTGGATGCGCCCAAAATGGCGACAAAGGCTGGCGCTTCAACAAACGCCGCTACGACGGCCAAACTAGCCCAAGTGATGTCCTACCTCATCGGAATCCTCGCACAACGAGCCAAAGGGAACACTCCCTTACGTGACGACGTAGAACCGGGCATGGAATTCCATCACACCTACGCCTTGGCGTAATAAGATCGCCGTTAACGACACACACACACCTCCCTTGTTCAATCGCCTGAGTAGCACTGCCCAAGCAAGCAGCGTTCCGACCCCCGCCGTGGCGTGAGCCAAAACGGCGTTACCACGTGACTCTCGACAGCCAATGGCGAGGCGCCCAATAAAACAAATAAGTGCCGGTGACAAAGACAGCCAATGGCGAGGCGCCCAATAAAACAAATAAGTGCCGGTGACAAAGACAGCCAATGGCGAGGCGCCCAATAAAACAAATAAGTGCCGGTAACGAAGACAGCGCGAGGCCTCGCAGTCACACCAACAGCGTAAATTCTAGAAGGTTCGAAAATCCTGCGAGCGTTAACCCCCGATTGTCAAAGTACCAACAAAGGGGTGCCCCGGATGACGAGAAATACTGCGCTTGAGGCCAAATATGTGCAAAATCATTATTATGGAATTAGGCGATGAAGCCAAATAAGTAACTAAAAGGGTTTAACATACGGGCACGCTGCCCTAAAGCCTAGGTGGCTAATTAAAATACAAAATGACCTGACAGGTTCTAACCCTGAACGTTCTAACAGATAGAACGATGCTATCACTCCAATAAGATAAGTTGGTAAATTAATTTGAATAAGTTTATAGATAAAACTTTGTCGAATGCCTGTGAGATGCCGAAGAAGGCTACTACTGTGTGCTTCTTAGTTTCAAACCCATTAGATATGATGTTCGTTAATCGTAATAATTGGAGGGTAGTTGAGTGATTACTGCGAAAGCCATATTGCGTTACTGGGATAACATTTTTAGTATCTAATATATCATTGAGACGTCGACAGGTAATTTTTTCAAGCAGCTTTGATCGAGTGCAAAGTAAGATTATTGGCCTATAATAATATAATTTCTGCTTGCTTCGAGTTGCTAGGAAGGTAGCCATTTCTTAAGCAGGCATTGAATCAATTTGCCAAGAAAACAATAGCTTTGATGGTTAAGTTTTTCAAAACAATATTGGGTGCTAGGTCGTGTCCGGGGGATTTTTTAAGTGGGAATTTATTAATGATTATTTCCTTCATATCCATAATAATGCGTAATCACCATGGTTTCTGTCAGTTTAATAATGACTAAAATTCAAACGTCAAAATTTAACCGCGGTTAAATTTATGTCAAAATTTAATCGCCTGTGCATAATTTTAACATGATTATTAAAGGTGGTTTACCAACTGAATTTTATCTATTTATTCAGGAAATAATCACTCCGAACATCCCGCGTGCATGTAAACTAGCCTGAATAATTTTTGACGATTTTCTGTCAGAATGTTTTGCCCTGAAGAAATGTATCTCGTAAATTTTCCTCTTCAAAATCCCTCGTGCTGCGCACTCGGGATTCTTGTTGAGCGGCAAATTCACTTGACAAATTTCTTAGCAAAACATTCTGACAGAAAACGTCAAAATTTAATCGGCTATTTTAATGCACTTGGGATATTACTGTTAATTATTTGAATTTCTCGAGTTGAGGTTGGGTCTCAATTTCTGGATATTCTTGGAATATTACGTTTAGCTGAAGATTCAGGGTCTTTGTGTTGCTGTTCATATTGACCTTGAGAAGGATTGGGTTTAAAAACCTCTTCCAGGTGCTGCGCAAATAGATTAAATTTTTCTTCATCACTTGCTATATTATCTCCATTATGTTTTAATGTATGAATTTACACGTGCTTGCGTAGAATTCTTTTAGTGGGTATCCATAACTAATTATCATTGGGGTTTATTTCTGATAGGTGTTGTTGGTAGGACGAAATTCGTAAGTTATCGAGCTCATATCTGATTTGACGAGTATGATGATTTAATATTGGCTTGTACTGTTTACCTTTTGTTCTGTTCCAAAGTCTTCTTATTTTGTTTTTTTCTTTAATTAGGTTTAATAGTATATTATACATCAAGGTAGAGAAGCGCAGTGAGTGTACTATTTGTGGTTGTTGTGTTGAGTTCGATCTACTATTGTTAAATTGACTGCTTCTATTTTTAATTGTTTGATAATATGAGCAGCCCTTATAATTTGCAGAATGGGATTCGCCACAGTTAACACAGGTAGGTATAATATTAGGTTGTTTTGTGCAGTTTTTATATACATTCTCATCATTGCATTTAACGCAACGGAGATGCAGGCGACAATAATGTTTTGTATGGCCGTAACGTTGGCAGCGCATACACTGAGGGATAGTTTTCGGTTTACGTCTAGGTTCCACACAAATTACTGAATATAACAATTTAAAAATTTCGTTCCCTTTATCGTTTTTTGTAAGCTGAACAGCACAGAGCGGCATGGGAGCTTTATCTTTATTCAATAATCTAGTCACTGTTTGAATGGGATACGTTTTAATAAGTTCATTGTAAATTTCCTTAAACTTTAAGAGAGATTGGCACGGTACGTAAAATAACATTTAATGTTTCTTGTCCTGGATTATGGTATGTATGACAAGGTATTTCATTTTCAGTGTAGTATTTAAGTAGAGTACGATAGTCCTCAATTGTGGTTAGGTTCATTTTTAGTCCATCTGTTCTGTGCTGAGTGGTGAATTCGCTTGTAGTTAGGGCCTTGATATCATTAACTATTACTTGATAATTGTTTACATCATGCAAAAATATGGGAGGAATTTTTAATTGTGGTGGTGTCTCCTGTGTTTCGGTCGATAACTGTTCTTCTAAATTTTCTGATAAGTAGTACCTGTTTTTGGAAAATGGAGCGAGTTCTGTACAGATATATTTTTCATGGCAGTCATTTATAGCATTTATTGATGTACTAGATGTGCTGTTTGCCATAAGGCTGATAAGGTTCCGCGAGGGGCCAAACGCCGATAACCACGGCTAACTCGCCGGTGGCAACAAATCACGCTGGACACAAATGAATAAATGCATAAATAAACTTAAGAAAACTCACAAAATAACTGGCACAACCACACTCGACGGTCGCAACAGGCTAGACTACTGTAATTGTTTTGAGTGACAGGTATTACTGACCAGTGACTAAAATATTTCATTATACGTTGCTACTACTATGAGGGTGTATGAGTGCTGATAGTTTGTAGCGTCTTCGAACTTTGTTGTACAAAAGCTGCTACTGTAAGATAAAACGTTGTATACGCACTCGTGTCTTAACAAAGATCTCACTCCCGTATAATGACTTATTTCATTCACTTCCTATATAATATACTAATGTTAAGATGGACTAGGTAGAGTACGAAATTCTAACATGGAGTATATTAAAGGATATCACTCTAAATTCAACAATTTTCAGATAATTACTTTTAAAATTACTTTACTATAATATTGGTAGTACTACTACACAACAAAAACATCTGTAAAGGAGTTTACAGGTAACTGCCCTCACTCGAATTCCATCAATTTACAAATAAAAAAAATGTAGTCGCTGGGATTCGAACTCAGCGCTCCCACGTGAATGAAACTAATATTCCAGCACAATTTCTCGTTCGCCGGTCCATCCTCCGCTTGAGGCCGCTTGGACGTGAACTACCGTGCTCGAATTATATGCGTTTCTACTGCATTATAAAGACGCCATACCATTTTGTCCTATTTATTATGTTCATCCTGTATGCTTTAGGTTTCAATTTCATCAAGGCTAAAGCCTGAGCTATGTGCAAAGTATTACTTTTAGCTATTTCTCAGTTAAAGCAAAAATAAACAACGACAGATATCTACAGGTAATTAATAACAGCCTAGAGAAAGGATTATTCCCCTCTTCATGGAAAACTACAACAATTGTTCCAGTGGAAAAACAACTAAACACAATACGTAGTGAAGAATTTAGACCTATAAATATGGTACCTAGTTATGAAACATTGTTGGAAGTAGTAGTAAATGACCAACTAATGCACTACATAGAAAATAACAAGGTTTTAACTAAATTTCAAGCTGGGTTTCGTAAACATAATTCTTGTGAAACAGCGCTTCAGTCTGTTTTGGTCAAATGGAAAAATGCATCGAATGAGAAGAAGATAATTGGTGCCGTATTTCTCGACTTTCAAAGAGCATTTGAAACAATAGATAGAAATTTACTTATTTCAAAGTGGGAACGTATGGGTATTAAGGATACAGTGCTGCAATGGTTTAAAAGTTTTTTGCAAGATAGAAGTCAAGTGACCAAATTTGGAAATGAAGTCTCTTCAATAAAATACACTAAATATGGTGTACCGCAAGGGTCAGTCCTTGGTCCAAATTTGTTTATTCTCTATATTAATGATATGGTGAAGTATATAAAAAGCTGTCGTATTCAACTGTTTGCGGATGATACTTTAATCTATTTTATCGGTGATGATGTAAATAAGGTGGTATCAGTATTAAATGAAGAAGTTAATAACTTGGTGATGTGGTTGAATGACAATAATCTAAAGCTAAATACTAATAAGACTAAATTTATGGTGATAAATATTAAGCAAAGAAATCTTTTAATTAATGACATTCCTGATTTAATAATTGACGGTGTACGTATTGAGAATGTATCCGAAATAAAATATTTAGGTGTGTACATAGACAATAAACTCAGTTTCTCAAGTCACGCGAATTACATTGTGAGTACGATAGTAAAAAAAGTTCATTTTTTAAATAGAATCGGTAATCATTTAAGTTTATGGTGTAAAAAATTTATTTATAACTCGATTATTCATTGTCATTTTGTGTTTTGTTCCAGTATACTGTTTCTTTTAAATAATACTCAATTGTGTAATATACAAAGAAAGCAAAATTATGCGTTAAGAGTAATTCTGAAGTGCAATAGATATATGAATGTAAAACTCATGTTAGATACTTTGGATATATTAAGTGTTAAACAAACAGTTGTACTAAATTCAATGTGTTTTATATATAAGATTATAAATGGCTTGCTTCCTGAGCATTTGTTAGAGGAACTTACCTTTGTTAAGGAGATACATGAACACAACACTAGATCCCAAAACAATTTTTACATAAGAACAGTCAAAACTACTTATATGCAGAATAACATTTTTTACAAAGGCCCAATAATGTATAATTCCCTACCTGATTATTGAAAAAGGAGTGATAGTATAAGAACATTTAAAAGCAATTGCGCAAAGCATGTTATAGATAATATTGACATTTAATCTTAATTTCTTTTTATATACTTATAGATTTGATTATTCTATTATGTGGTTTTGTTTATTAATTTCGATTATTTTCATTATTTAGATTATCTATATTATTATTATCATTAATATGTTTGTTATTTATATTTTAAGGGAAATTTGACTGTTTGAATTATGTAGCTTAATGCTAATAAAGATTATTATTATATTATATTATAATTTAATTTGTTTAGGTGCTCACCCTGTATATATTTGTCCGACATATTTTGGTTTCATGCCAGGTAGACATACGAGTATAATTTGCGTGCAAAATACCGTCTTCCTCCAACAATTAGTTTTTGTGTTATACAGAAAGACAGTCAGATAGACGGAATTGAGAAAACCTGTTTTCGTCATCTAGGGAACCTGAAACGTGAAGATATGGAGAAATCTCGAAAAGTATTTTTTTCTGATTAAATAAGATTAAGTAAAGGGCAAAATCACAACATCCTTCAAGTTACAACAAACAGCAATTAAATTATCCACATTCTATCGAAATCAATATTTCAAATTCCAAATTAATATAATTTCAAGTAATTATGCGTTAGCAAGTTCTGGACAGAGCGTCAAAGTTCTAGAGGTGTTTGAATTTTTCTTTTGTTTCTTCTCACTTTCAAATCTGAAATCCTTCTTTTTTAATACATTCAGTGTTAGAATTTTATGCTTTATTCGAATATGATTTCAGAAAAGCATTTTTAATATAAAAAAATCATGTTCAAAAGAGACAACAATGGGCAACTGTAAGCTTGTTGAACGTAATGCATTCGCATCAGCCACATGCGTGGAATTCTTCCGCGGCAGGTTGGAATCAACGGGCGCGCTACCCGCGGCCTAGTGCGACTCGTTTAAATCCGATTTGCAGTTCTAGTCCCGTCTGCAATATTTTATTTATTATTTCATGTAATTCGCATTACTAAGTGTTTTCTTTTATTGTTTCAGTATTATTAGGAACGTTAAGCTGTTTTTACCCTAGTTTCCTTTGATTTTTTAGTGTCACACGTTTCCCTTTTCAGGGTGATCTGAGTAAAGCCCTTCACAATTTTTTTTCGAATTCGTGCTTTGATACCTATGACTGCGGTGTAGATATACTTAAGATTGTCCCTGTTGCACTCGTTGCCACCTGTTGTTCTTCTTCCTGTTGGTCTTACAGTTCTTGCTTTGGTTGATTCTGTAGCTGCTGCTCGTGTTTATACGGTAGCAGTCGTTTTTTCTGTTTATCGTTTTCTCTTCTAATAATTGTATTAGTTTTAGTACATGTTTCGTCACTACTCCATCCTGTTTCAATAATCTTATCAACTTATGATACTTTAGAAACTTGCATATTCTATGGCTGTTTGTTACTTCTAGTAAATAGAATAATTATTCAGTGAGTCTCCAAATACACCTGTTCCTTACTCAGCCAGTATTGCTGCAATCTTACAGTAAAATTGTTATGCTTTCTTAAATTTTTAAGTTGCACATGCCCTGTGTATAGAAACAAAACCCATTTCAGTTATGTTGATACTACAATTCTCCTGAGTAATGCCAATGACGATGCACTGTTCTTTTAGTATCTATACTGCTATCATAAGTGGTATGCTCTTTAAGTTTCTGTACGCTAGACAATAAATACATGTTAATTCACTTCTACGTACTAATAATACTAATAAAAAACATAGGAAATTTCTATTTCAGCTGAAAAGCTTTAAAATCCTTTTCTGAACGGAAGATCTTAATTTCAGTTAGAAAATCTCATAGTATGATTGATATTATGTTTTTATGGTTCGTTGTACTTGTGTTGAAGGTTTTTTTAACTCCTGAACTCATGCTGTTCTCTTAAAGTTTATACCTTTTTGTGATTGGATTCACATTGTGATAAGACATTTAGTAAGCAATGTTCTGCTTTTTTTCTAGCTCTCTGTCGTTTAATTAAAATTATACCTAACGTGTTAATAAGTGTCTATCTGAAATCTTTAAGTCTATGAAATAAACAAAACATCAAAATATATTCCTTGCAAATACTTTTGTACAATGACATTCTTAAATAATTAAGCTCGTATGTAATATCACTATTTGTCAATAAAAGCTGGTCTGCAATTGTAGTGTTCTCGGGTTGAAAATGACTTTAAACATATAAACAAAAAACATACTTGCTTATATATTGAGATGGTATTGAGTCCACTACTCAACTCTGCTTGTAGCACAAATAAATCAAGCAAGTCAGAGAGCACAGAGTTGGGGTAGTTCATACAACTGCAAGATTTAGGGTAACAATTTCAATCCGTAATTACATTGCAAAGCAATGCCAGTAGTAATGAAATGATTTGAGTACAAAAGGCAAAGGGCAGAGCTCGTTTTTCATAGATTGGAGTCGATAATTATAAATTAGCCAAAAATAAGAGGTTTGTGCAAAATTAAAGCCAAACCAAATAAATAGAACTGTCACAGAAAGGTTTATAATATGTGCTTGTTAAATGAAGCGTAGATGTCAGAATAATTAAATACGATATGTTTATGAGCATTATCTATAAAGGTAAAAGAATCAGAATTATTATAATACGTTGCAAAGAGCATAAACCAGGCAGAACATGGCAATTGTAATATTAGACAGCAATATTTGAAAATCTGGAAAAATTAGACAGTGGATAAAAAATACAAGAAAAGGACACACCCAAATAAGAAGAAAAGTGAGTGAAATGTAGACAGGAAATTCAGAAACAAATAAAGAGGATGTAAAACAAAATTGGTGAAAAACAAGTCAGTGTAATTACGCGAGTGATAAAGACAATTTAAATAAAACAAAGTGTAGTGGCGCTATGAGACAATTTAAAACCGAATTGAAAGGACAATAATTTAGAAATAGTATTTTTGTAAAACATTTTAGTTAGAAGAAATATTAGTTTCAGAAATTGTTGTATTGAACTTGGTCTACACCCGTTTTTTGTATTCTAGATAGGCAAGTGTGAATAACTAACAAAAAGAAAGAGAAACAGTTGAATAAAATTTAATTATTGACACACCATTTCTGGTCTTTCATTTAACTACAGTTTTTATATTGAAATACTTAATTTATATTTATAAAAAGTACACCATTGTGTTGGCAATTTACCCGGGTATCAGTGGAAGTGTGGGTTTTAATTTCCCTCGAAAAAAAATATTTTCTTCTATACCACATTCCGAGGATCCGTCCGAGGCCAGCTCAAGATTATGATATTCAATCACGGAGACATTCGAGTTCCTGAGCCCGGGATTTTAATGGCAGCCCATCCGCACAGCGTGTAGGGGGCCCCCTCAGCAGCCGTAGCATCGCAGGACCCCGCATCCGGCAGAAACCATCTGGAGCCACCGTCCGAGCAGTTACCGCAGCGCTGCAGAGAACTAAAGTTAGTTTTTTCAACAAAAATATCGGCGTTAGAAACGAGGAGGTTATAAAATAAACGAGAGGACATCTTACTGAAGGGAGATCCAAGCAGATTAAAAGTTTTAAGCATCCATTGAAAGCAAATTATCCAGCATTAGAATAAAAATCCAGATTTGAGGTTAGAAACATCAATTGCATGTTGGCGTCTCTTAACAAGCAAGGGTCGGTTTTGCCTAAAAGAAAAGATAGAGTGGCGCCGTTGAAGGCGCGAGCATTTAAAAATTACCTGTTCGAAGGCTCATAAAACTTCTTTTGTAAAATTTAAATTCACAAAAACGAACCGCAACTAATTAAACCGATTTGTTTAACGCATTGACAGCGCAGTAAAGTACCTACCGCGCGAATGAACTACATGTACATCCCAGTGGCGTATTGCACGAATTTTCAAATTAACGTATCGGGGAACCCAGCTTTGAGATATGAGTTTTTCTCTTGCCTACCGAGATAGCTTCTGTAATATTAAATTGCAGGTGAATGAATTATAGTAAAGGGCATAATACTGTAATTAACGAACCCAGTAAATACTGAATTATTTTTAATCAGTCTCTAAAATTTTACCAATAATTAAAAAGTTGTTTTAGGCTCCTACTAAGAATTACATTTTATTATAATATCATAATTACATCAAACAGATAGGACCGAGCATCACTACAGACTAATGGCAAGCCCAACGTGAAGCTGTCATAATCATTACAATATATATATATATATATATAAATAAACTTTGAAACAACGTATACAGAATCATAAGAAACACAAAAAGGACATAGATATAAAAACTAAAATCACTGGTCATTCGTAAGCATAAGTGTAAAATAAGAATGGACACTTTAGGGGGTATAGCTTGGCGCCTCTCCAATATACATTTCAACATACATAAAACAATATTAAAATAGAACTCGAAAATAACTAACTGTAAAGACGTCAATGTTAAACTACATAAAAGCATTGGATTATCTGCATTAAAACCCATATTCTCGATTCGTGTATGTATTATTTCATTTAGCTTGGGCGAATTTTACACAGCTGTAGCGGTCGCTTTAAGCTGCAAAAATTTTCGGTATCAAATTACCTTTGAATCTCGGATCGACTCGCCATCAGATTGCGTGACCCAAACCTTGCACACACGATGCGGGAGAATTAACCTGACTACTGGACACAGAAACGCTGGTTGCTGTACTCAAGGCTTATGCAGGAAACTTTAATACTGTAAGGCTTGAGCCGCTTCCATGTATTTCGCCGGTTCACGACTTCGAAAAATGCACTGGGAATAACATACCAGCGTGTAACTCGGGGCGACGTCCGGTGGTTACTGAACTGTCCCCCATGGGAGATACTTAAATCAAAATTTCCGGCGGTGCTTAATTATCGCTGAAAATACGAAATAACTGCACATAGTAGGGTACTTTTCGTTATGTTATGTTACCAGATTAAACCTAATTAACAATAAACAAGCATTTAAATAAAAACTGTCTATATATCCAAAACTGCACAAAAAAGATATAGGGACTTTAGTATGCATCAAAAAATAAGAGAACAACTCTAATAAACAATGTCCTAAAATCATCCATTTCAAATATATCCTTGACCAAAGAATTAAAAATAGCAGTTCGTTTTTAAAACGTTTAGACTTAGTAGGGTGGTGTTTTGTTTTCATTATCTGTTTGTTTTACTTATAATTGCATTTTAAGACATATGTTTATTAGTTTTTCTCCTATTTTGTGATGTCCCTCTCGTTGTTCTGTGCAATTTTGAAATACCCTGCATAAACTTGAAAATAAATACTCATTTCATGTTACCATATTAGTAATAGTTTTATTTGTCTGCAGATTTTCTACCACCATTTTAAGATTATTTTCGCATAGTTTGTGAAGCTTGTTTAATATTAGATATATTTTGAAGACTAACGGGTATCCTGAACCAGTTTATGGTTACATCTTTTTTATCAAATCATTTCCATATCTCCAGCTATAGGGGATTATCATGTTTCAAGTCCACATTTACAATTATCACTTATAATACTATAAGTGCTCAAAGTTATGTCGATTATTTTTGGGGTAGTAGGTATCACGAAGGTCCATTGCGCGTGGATACAGACGCAATGGATATGAGTGATACCACCCCAAAAATAGTCTACATAACTTTGATTACGAATAGTATCCCGAGGACTATTCAGCGAACCACCCATTTTCCAAATTAAAAAGACTCAACTTAGTTACACATGTTAAAATACAATTTGTGTAAACATCTTCAATAAATATTTTAATTTGTTCAAAATAGTCACTCGAGTACTAGTACAATAGTCGTTGCAATTCGGTACTAGTACAGTAGCCACTACAATTCATTTTGGTTGGCTATGACATTCAAAATCTGAAGTTTTCATTTGTCCACGTTTGACAGATGACAGGTGAACTGAAGAGTCAAATTTATTTCATCGTTTCTTTAAGTTAATATTGTTTCTTCTATAGCACATGTTAAAGTGTGCTTGTATCAACTCAAAACAAAAGGTCAAGTTTTACTTTAACAGCAGTAGCACTTTAACATCAAGGATAGATAAAGTAATTTAATTTTCTACCTTTTGTTTAAATTATATATGACAGCTTCGTATTATCGTAGCAAACCAATCTAGCTACTGACATTTTGAAATGTGATTGACTGTCCTTATTTTCTTTTGAAATTGTTAAAGTTCTTGCTATAGAAAAAAATATTGTATTATACACGACGCTAAAGTTATTTCTATCCACTCTTGAATCATTAACGTCTCGACTTCGTCTCGTATCGTCTTGTATAATAAATTACTATTATGCACTGAGCAATTATCTTTCGATGTACTAAAAATTTAAAGTAGGTTCTAAGCAAACAAATATGTTAGTAATTGGTAACATGTCTGCATTTATATAGTGACAGTGGACTGGTATTAATATAAATATAGCAGAGAAAAAGTTTATATAAAGGGCTACTTTCTGTGATTTTCGTATTATCCTTCCGCGAGTTCTAAATTTGCGCCTCCATAAGAGCCAGCGTATAAAACAAAATAATACCTCAATGATGAATTTGAACGTTCTGCTCGCTGGCGCTTAGTCTTATGGCACTATCACTATCCAACGTTTTAGAGTCTCTAAAGCAAAATGCATTTGGCAGTCGTTTGTTATATATTCATTTTAAACCTGTATAATACTGCATCAGCATTCAGCAGACGGTCGGTGCAGCAGCTACTCCCTCTTATTATTTTATCCAGGGAATTCAAAATCTTCATCTTCATAATTTATATAAATGGAATTTATTTTTACGACAATCGGGGAAGCCCTGTTTTTGTGATGTTACAGACTTCTTTATACACAATATACACAAAGATTACATACCTTTTGCCAACATTCTACGTCATAACTAAGAGGGTATAGACATACAACAATAGAGTTATTACTGTGCAAAGTCATTGGAATAGTCGATTATTTGAGCCCTCTTGTTAAAGATATTTTCATATAGATAATAGAAAATTACATTATAAGTTATAAACAACTTTTTTCTACAGCCGTCAAAAAAACGTGACATTTATGCATCGCTATAGATACGCGAAGTTTAACTTTTTTTAAAACGTGAATAAATAATATTTCTTCACTAGCAGTGAAAAACCGGTTTTGGAACACCATTTCCTTAGTTACAAGACATATAAAACGTTACGTACATAATAATATTACCCTACTTATTTGCTATATACGTATGATTTTGTTGCAGAGAATCTTTTATTCTTTTTTTGACGGCTGTAGAAAAAACGTTGTTTGTATTTTGTAGCAAAATTCGTGTTTTTATGGCGCGTTTGAATGACTTTTCTGCCTCGACCTAACGGTCTCGGCGAAAATTGACATTCTCACGCGCCATAAAAAACACTCATTTCGCGCACTTAATACAAAAATTACTATTTCTAACACATCATGTATTCCATATAGAGATGTGAAATATTAATTTTTTATGCAAAAGTGACATTAAATGTCAAAACAACCAAACTGAGCAGAATTCGATTTTATGTACTGATCCAGTGCCGGTTCATGTTATGCGTTTGGCAGTACTGACGTGTATTCTTGGTGGCACTGTTAGTCTATGTCATATTCGAAGTTATCATGTTAGGTTTTGCGTCAGTCTGTATCAAAACTGATGCAATGCTACCAACAATATCCATTTAAGTATTGCCAAACGTAAGACGACTCGCCGTTGCTATGCTGTAATGGTTGCTATGGTGTAAAGTACCACTTACCTCAACGGTTTTGAATGTAGAAACATAGTGCATTAACATATGAAATGCGATAAAATAATTTTCATTTGAAGCTAAGTTTCCACTGCGGTTTGGATAATCAACGAAAAATAGATATTTTAAATGTCAATCTGAAAATACTGACAATAATGGTTGAGGTAAATCATAAGCTTTTGTTTTATTCTAAAAAAGGAATTATTGTGATGGCATCCATCTTGACGATCACTTGATTGATACAATTTATGTCTTACACATTTGGGTCATGGGGAATTTTGTTTTAAGAAAGGAAATTTTGTTTCATTGCAAAAAATATTTTCGAATGTGTGATTATAAAACAGCTGAATATTCCCTATAGGAGGTTGTTAAAGTTTTTATAAAATTAGTCAATAGCTTTTAATAAAAGAATGGAAACCAGTTTATCAATTAATAATATTTATATTTAGCGTTTTCAGCTGGTTTATCGTTGACTATTATTAAGGTTGCTCTGGAAAAACATGTAACCGTGAGCAATAAAGCGATTTCCTTTTCTTTCCTCGTTTGTTTGTTTGTTAGCTCAGGTCTGGTAATCGGAAAAGCTGGCATTATTAAGTAATTCTGTGCGAAACGAAGAATGTAATGAACCCACTTTGACTTTTTACTAACCCCGATTTCTCATTTTACTGGATATAACTAGTCTAGTTTTGCAGTCATAATTTTGTTTTTTGCAGCTTGAAAAGAATAGCCATTTCAATTTTAGCTCTCGTTTTTCTCGTATATTTCGGTGTAAAAAATGTGGCATACCATTTCACAGGCTGTCGGCGTTTTATGAAACTAATTAAAATGATGTAGGGCCAAACTTCAACATTATTAGATAGTTGGCTGATGTATGCGGAGTAATTTTCCGAAATGATTCAATTAGCCAAAATCCATAAAGCATGCCAAATTAGTAGGTATCATGTGGTAGCTGCGAGTCGTACAAAACCCGAAATTCCGATTATTCCGAACGGTTTGACCCCGTTGGCTTGCAGGTAAATCCGCCTCTGCACCGAGAATCCGTTCTTAAATTAGGGAAATATTCCAGCGGGAGGGTGTTTTAGAGAAATGCGGACGAAATGCTTGTATAATAAATTAGGTAGATTAACACACCGAATAATTCCGTTTTTCTTTGCTTTGCTTACTTTAATTTCTAAATTAGTTTTTACTTATTCAGTAGGGCTTCCCAGTTCGCATTTCTAAATGAGCACGGAATCTGCCGGGATTATTGCCTTGTAATTAACTCAGCCGTTACAGATCATTTCGCACGTCAGAGATAAATTTATTGCAAAGTAAATAGAATGAAACAATCAGCTGCCTAATGCACACTTGACTGAAGTTTCCGCTTAATATAAAGTGCGCGGTATGGGCACTGTGCGGCTGAATTACATCTTACGGAAAATGGAACATGTACCATCACGAGGGAAGCTAATTAATAGAGTTATGCGAAACTCGCCGATGGAATTTACACTTTATAATAAGTTTACCAGAATCCCTGGGCTCCGGTTTTAATATTTTTATACCCGCATTAAATCCCATAGCATGCCGGCTGGGAATTTTTTAACAGGAAATTAAAAACAAGTGCTTCTGCAAAAACACACGGTTTGGAGCTGTCGCTCCCAAAAATATTAATTCTGAGAGACATTAGCAAAATTCCTTTCATCCTGCGTTGTAAGTATGAATAAGACATTAAATTAATATCAAGCCGCTTTCGAACCCCTGCGAAAGAAAACATTTTCTGCCATTCTCTTTCGCAGATAAAAAGATTGGGATATTCTAAACGGCCGTGTTAAAAGTGTGCCATGTATCATAAACGTATTCGAAACGCACAAAAATAAAAGAGTTGTGGCTTCTTGAATGCGTCTAGCCTATAAATTTGAGTTCAAACGATTGTACGAAAAGCCAAACACGAAATTGATTGATATTCAGGATTCAAAGAGATAAGCCACTCCCCAAATTCTTTGTAAAATATCTTGGGAAAGTTTTTGGTCGATAAATCTACTGAACTTTCCCAAGCTTGAAATTTTAGAAAATTCCAGTGTAACCATTTCGGAATTTTGCTTCCTTTCAGTGCTCTTCTTGATCTTTCTATGGCGAACAAGATATTTACCACGATTTGACATTAAAGACACGCATCATTGGTTAAAAGAAACATGGATTTCCGTTAGACTAATCAATTTTCAGATGACTCGTGTCAATAAACCATTATTGTTCCCCACCCAAAACCATATGAAATTTAAAATTATGCTCTCTTAAATCGAACAATGCACTGAATGTTCATAATGAAAACATATGAAGGTAAGGGGTGTTCCCTTTACCTTACTTGTAGTTGTTTGTTTTTAACGTTCTTGTGATCTAGAAATATTTGTAGTGAACATTGAAATCGAGGTTTAAACATTTTCTATTTTATGTAACATTCAATACTAAACAATTAGGCTGCCTTCAGCTGGCCTTACTATTTTTATTGCTCTTGAATCGATTCTCAGGAAATGTATGAGATCATATTACGTGTATGTGATGAACATATAGTAAACAACAAAATTGTTTCATTCTAAGGGTGAATTGAATTCTACTAGGTGCTGAGTAGATTAAATTCTGCTATTGGAGTGGATTAAATTCTGCTATTGGAGTGGATTAAATTCTGCTATTGGAGTGGATTAAATTCTAGTATTAGAGTGGATTCAGTTCTGCTGAGATTACTGGTGTAGCTGAATTAAATTCTGAAAGGAAAAAAATACCAGCTCAGAGAGTAAAACAAATAGAAACAAGTGCTGCAGAGATTTTTACTATTTACTCGTTCATTCCAGGATAGACGTTTTAAAAAAACGACTGTTGCGCAATGGATCATTCGTCTATTCGACATTTCACTTGTGACACCATAGATAAAGCTACTAGCTGTAGAATCGGTGGGACAGTCATTAAAATACTAATTGATTCTGGAGCCTCTTGTAATATTAGAAATGCAGTGGCGGCACTACGGGGGGGCCTGGGGAGGCCCAGGCCCCCCCAAGATTTAGCTGTGCCCCCCTGAGTGCCCCCCCCCCCCCCTAAGACACCCTTTGATTAATATCTTGTATAAACACATTCCCATTTCACAAACAAAAAATAAAGTAAAGAGTCAAGGGAAACTCACACAGCAATTTGTAGTTAAAAGAGGACTCAGACAAGGAGATCCACTTTCCACCTTACTATTCAACCTAGTACTTGAAAGATGCATAAGAAAAATAGATATAAACCCAGGAGGTAGCATTTATAACAGATCCTGTCAGTACATGGCGTTTGCAGACGACGTGGTTATTCTAGCAAGAACAGAGCAAGCCTTACGAACAGCGTACAATGAGCTAGAAGGAGAAACCAAGAAAGCAGGACTAAAAGTAAATAAAGAAAAAACAAAGTATATGCTCATGACCAGAGGCATCAGGAGAGACAGGACGAACATACAAATAAACAACCACTCCTTTGAGGAAACGCAAAAGTTCAAATATCTAGGAAGCACATTAACGAGTGAAATGATATAAGTGATGAAATAAAAACAAGAATTGCAGCAGGAAATAGGAGCTACTACGCGCTAAAAAAGGTATTTCAATCAAAAAACATCTCAAGAAATGCCAAAAAAAGAATATATAAGACAATAATAAAGCCAGTAGTAACATACTCAAGTGAAACGTGGGTGCTGAAGAAAGAAGATGAGAGGAACCTAAACAGCTTCGAAAGAAAAGTATTAAGAAGAATATATGGTCCAGTCCAAGAAGGAGGGCAGTGGCGAACTAGAATGAACCACGAAATAAAAGAATTATACGAAGACCCGGACATAGTCTCCACAGTAAAGACCCAACGCCTAAAATGGCTGGGACATATGATCAGGATGCAAGAAAACAGGGACCCTAGGATTGCATACATTAAAAAGCCAGAGGGAAAGAGAAGGAGAGGAAGACCTAGGAAAAGATGGGGAGATGATGTGGAAGAAGACCTTAAAGAGATGGGAGTGAGAAGATGGAGGATGAAAGCGCAGGATAGAGAGGAATGGAAGAGAGTCGTAGAGAAGGCCAAGGACCTGCATGGACCGTAGCGCCAGTGGAGAGAGAGAGAGAAACACATTCAAAGAGATATTTTGAATATGTTGCTTGTTGCTATAATAAAATGAATGAACTTAAACTAAATAATAATTTCGAAGATCTTTTAATGGGGAATGTTTATTTGCCGTAGTAAAATACATAAACTAAAAATCAACTTCATTTTGTGTTTTGATTATTAATGGGCCTTTTAGGCGCATGATAAGGAATACTGCTTAGATGCAGAATATCAATTTACGCTCTTATCTGGGTTAACAAACATCCTTATGGTTGGTCGGCACAATCTGATACAGTAATAATCCTGTTATGTTTGCAGGTTCTTTCACAATCAATATTCAATACAAAAGAGAATGCAATTTAGCTAAATTTTAAAATATAAACATTTGGCTTGGGCTTCTGATGTCTGCTTCTGAATACATTTGCTCGGTGGTCTCGTTGAAGTGTGCTAGTGTGCATTTTAATTATTAGCGGTCTTTTAAAAAATGAAGCGTGTTAAGACACTAAGGGATTACTTTGATTCTACTCCCACTGCAGCAATAATATAATCAAAGAGACCAACGTTGCTAAAAAGGGCGAATTAAATACTGAAAATAATAGTGTTGTGGAGATGAAGGAGTTCCCTGAAGATACCAAATAAAGTGTTTGTAAAGATGGTGATAATGACAATAACGTAAGCAATAACAATATGTCTGATGAAAGTCTCTCAGGTTTCTCAGTTTTAGAAAAACTGCATGTGTTTGTTAGTTCTACAGTGCACCCAAAACTTATCAACCTACAAAAAGAAATATATCCTAAACAAAAACCAATGGAACTAAAACGACTGACTACCACCCGTTAGATTGCACAATTTTTTTCATGTGATATGGTGATCAAGACATTTGAATCAATTATAGTGTTACTGCATAGTATAGCTGACGGTGAAGGTAATTTTAAAGATGAGAGTACTCATCGAGTAGATGCTACTCGACTTTTAAATCAATTAAATGAAACATTTGTTATGTTTCTTTTTATTTTTAAAGTATTGTTAAGACAAACAGGTTCTTTGTCTGACCATTTACAGAACCTAAATGTAGATTATGCTAATGCCGTAGATTTAGTTGATGCAACAGTAAGTGTTTTAAAAAACTTCTTAATTTAGTACATCAATACCGAGATGCATTTGAGACATTGTATAACTTACTAAAAATAGCAGTGACATTACCTGTTTAACTGATTCTTGCGGAAGGTCTTTTTCTAGTTAGAAAAGATTCGACACTTATCTCAGAACTAGAATGACTAATGAGAGGCTCTGCAACATTTCCACTTTATCTATTGAAAAGGAAATTGCAAAAAACATAGATGTAGATAAAGTACTCGACTCATGAAAATAGGCTAATAGTTCTTTAATAGCGGTTAGTTGTTGTTCTACCTAATATTTGATTATATTGTATTATAAGTACCTAAATAAAATATTACCCTGTAATAATCTGTAAATGTACTAACGGTTTTATTTATTAATAAAGTAGTTATTAAATTGATAATATAATTCATGTATCAAGTGACGCCATTTCAACCAATGAGGTACATGCCAATGCCTAGTTACAAATTATCACAGCGGTAGTAATTTATTTTCGTAATTGTTTTTAGGTTGACATGCAAATAGAATTAATACCCAATAGGTGATTTCATAATTGTGTCGGTTTGTCAAATTGACATTTGTTTGCTTTATTTTCTTTGTACAATTTCACATTTAAAATAAAACTATATACGTAATATTGGATATTTTGCATTTCATTCAATATATTTTCTTTCCAAATATAATTCGTGTAATGATTAATGATCGATGATTTTTTACTCGTTAAAACCGGAACAGCAAATTTTACTCGTGCTACGCACTCGTTCAATTTAGGTTCCGGTTTTAACACGGAAAAAAATCATCGATAATAATCATTCCACTTGCTATATTACAACTGAAAATACATTTTTTGATCTGCCCCCCTAAAGTTTAATTTGGCCCCTCTAGGCCCCCCCAAGCAAAATTTTCTAGTGCCGCCACTGTAGTAATGGGAAAGGCTGGGAGAAGTTGACGACAACTAATGATGCTATACTTGATATTCAGCACGAAGTAACAAGCACCATAAAATGCTTCAAATAAACCACAAAACATCAAGTGCAAATTTACGGCTCCAATTAGAATAGAAAATAGTCGAGAACTCATTGAATCCTTTATGGTCGTAGAAAATGGAACTGCATCTTTATTGGGGAAACAGACATCAATTTCCCTGGGGGTCATAAAGCTGGGATCAAAGGCAGAGGTAAACCAAATTGCAAAAATAGCTCCTTTACCAAAACTTCTAACATCAAGGTGAAACTTACAATTGATTCAAATATAAAACCGGTACAACAACCAGTAAAAAGAATTCCTATCGCTGTGGAAGCTAAAGTAGAGGAAAAATTGACAGAGGCACTTGCTAGAGACATCATTGAAAGTGTAAAAGGTTCCAGCCCCTGGATCTCACCTATGGTTATAGTTTTCAAACCGGACGATGATATTAGAATTTGCATCGTAGTTTTCAAACCGGACGATGATAGAATTTGCAGCGACATGAGACGAGCTAACGAAGCTATTCTTAGAGAACATTTTCCTCTACCGACATTTGACAATTTTATGACTAAACTAAGAAGAGCTCGATACTTTTCTCGGTTAGACCTGGCGAGTGCTTATCACCAGTTAGATTTAGAAGAAGAAAGTCGACCCATCACTACATTTATAACACATCAAGGTTTATTCCGGTATAAGCGTCTAATGTTTGGCATTAACTGGAGAAATTGACAAAGTCGACCCATCACTACTTTTATAACACATCAAGGTTTATTCCGGTATAAGCGTCTAACGTTTGGCATTAACTGGAGAAATTGACAAAGTCGACCCATCACTACATTTATAACACATCAAGGTTTATTCCGGTATAAGCGTCTAACGTTTGGCATTAACTCAGCTCCAGAAATATTCTAACGAATATTTCAGAGTATACTCACTCCATGCAAGAACTGTCTAAACAACATAGATGACATTATTGTGAATGGTGGGACTGAAACTGAACATGATAAATACTTAAAGTGTCCTCAGTGGTTCCGTAAGATCTCCCAGATTAGGTATGAATTTTCCGACATATGTGACGAGCCCTAAGAAACTCCTTACTTCTTCTTTGTTCGTTGGGGCTCGAAAATCGAGTATAACTTTGATATTCTTTGAGTCTGGCATTATTCCGGACAATGTCAAAACATGTCCTAAGAATTTCAATTCCTGTATCTTATCATTCAAGTATTTATCATGTTCACGAAACGGAACAAAATTTCATTGGGGACCACACGAACAGGAAAAATTTGAGAAACTAAAGGAAGAGTTGGGAAAACTATTCACACAACTGATTGCTGACGCTAGTCCTAGTGCCTTAGGAGCCGTATTGCTACAATTTGACGAAAAGGGTCAACCTCGCGTAATTTCATTCGCAAGTAAGAGTCTCACTGCCGTTGAACGTCGATATTCGCAGACTGAGCAAGAGAGCCTAGCCTTGGTGTGGGCCTTTGAAAGATTTTACTTTTACCTGGCAAGAATAAATGTCGAACTAGTGACGGATCACAAGCCGTTAGAAACTATATTTAAACCCACATCAAAACCACCAGCAAGAATAGAACAATGGTTATTACGACCTTAAGCCTTCAAGTTTACCATTAAATACAGATCAGTAAAATCGAACATTGCGGATCCTGTTTCGAGATTATGCAGATTAGAACCAGACGCAACCTTTGACGAACCAAATGAACATCATGTGCAAACGATCATTAAAGAAATCGTACCGAGAGCACTATCAATTTCGGGAACTATATCTGGAATTAAAGTCGACACGCAAATCCCAGAGGTTATCAATAAACTTGTGGTTGCGGACAACCCCTGGACAGCAAACGACAACAGTCCATTTTATCCATTTCGTCTAGAACTCACCTCAATGGGGCCGATGCTCCTAAGGGGTAATAAAATCGTGGTTCCGCTAAATCTTCAAAGTCACGTACTAGCACTAGCTCACGAGGGCCATCCCGGTGAAACGGTAATGAAACGAAGACTACGTTCCAAAGTTTGGTGGCCACAAATAGATAGAGAAGCCGAGAAACATATTAAAAGTTTCCGTGAATGTTTATTAGTAACACAACTAAATCACCCGTCACCAATGGTACGACATAAAACTTCCATCGGGACCCTGGCAATACCTGGCCATTGACTACATGTCAGGCGATCAACATCAAGAGCATCTGTTAGTAGTAATTAACTATTATTCTCGTTACGTTGAAGCAATATTTACAAAATCCACCACTTCCTCAACTGTCATTCGAGCCATAGAAGAAATTTGTTGCAGGCTGGGTTTGCCAAAAACTATTAAAGTTTATAACAATTTCAACAGTGACAAATTAAAAAAATTCTGCGACATTAATCGTATTGGGATAGTTAATTCACCGCCATATTGGCCATAGGCTAACGGGGAAGTAGAAAACATAAACAAGTCACTTAAAAAACAGCTGCAAATTAGTTTCTTGAAAAATGACAGGGACTACAAAGAGGAGATCATGTCCTACATAATGATGTATAATGTTACACCTCATGACATGAGACATAATGAAAAAAGAAATAGGGAGAAAAACACCATATTTCCACATAAACTGACACCTAACTTTAGCAACACAGAATATGACGTACTACATAGAAAAGTAAACGAACTAAGTCTTTTTGGAGATAGTAAAACAATTAAACGAAATGTCGCACACAAAAAAGTTGCCAGAAACCACAGTCACACTAAAAACTACTTCAACCTCGCCGATCCCAAATCCTACCCGACCTACATCAACAGATGAAACCAGTTTGAAACCAAATGACTATGATAATCAGAGCAATGGAGAGGATCCAAAGACAACACCCAAACTACCACCTCTGGTTCTCGTGAAGGAAGGAGGGATGTGGAGAACGGCTAATACACCTATGTCACATTCTGTTATATAAATTATATAGTTACCGCTTACCGTTTAGCATATGTATTAGTAATATAGGAATGACTTATTCTTAATCATAAGTTTAGGTACTAAGATATCACATGAATACTTTCTCGTCAAGTTAGTATGTTGATCGGTAGTATTGATACTGTGTAGACCGTCTGAAGAATAAAGGCGTTTGTGTTTACGTAGTAGTTTTAGTGATACCACAATACGGTAGGGTACCACAATATGCCAGGCTTACGTCGTTGGCTGTCTGTAACATATCTATATATAGTTGTGTATAAATAGAATTCGAAGAATTTCTCAACAGTTTGACACCCATGTCAGTAGTTAGTTATTGTTAGCCAATAGTCTCAGGTTAGTTCAAGTTACGAGCGCACATTTCTATGTTCCCGGACTAGTTAACCTTCTTGTTTAGCTAAATGTTCTCTATTTAACTTTTCAAAATCACATATGTCTTCGAACATCGCATGCGAATTTTGAAAACAATAGCCCAATTTATACCGTAGTTTTTTATGAAGCTTGGTGAACGGTCGCACTAACAAGAAAAACTAATAAACCTAATATTTTGGCATTACATGGAAGAAACACATACGGAGACAATAATGAACTCGCAGCAGCTGTAGAGTAACTGAAACAAAAAACAAAAGATTATGAAGGTTTAGTTGTTAACGTTCTAATACGTGCATTCTTGAGCAGTGGGACCATACTGAAAAACATTTTTTTTTCGTTAAAGTACCTGTTAGTTTTTATGCTTAGTCCGAGAACATAAAAACGTCCCCGTTACTATAAACGACCTACTGTATCAGGTGGGTCTCCAAATATATTAAATTAAAGCAAATGAGTTATTATTCCCGAGAATCCGAAGGGTTCTAGCTCTTTACAACCTAAAAAATGGAAGTTGTAAAGTTGTAGCAAGGGCTTTGTAAACTGGTCACAGTGACCCTAATTCTTCGAAAATTGTCGACATTACGGACTACCAATTGTCTGGGAATATAAGAAGGTAAAAGCTTGCCCCCTACTTTGGTTGTCTCAACAATTTTTAACGACAATCTGTGCAGTTAACGCTATTCCGCCTTTTTTCGTCATTTGTAGCCTAAATTTTAATGTTTTCCCTATTCATTTACGCCCAAATTAAAAGTTTAGTTGTGTTTCGGAACCTAACATTATTTATTGCACACATTAGCGTCTTCCAGCTTATTTTATGATCTTCCATTCAAGTTCACATATACTCGTTCTAAATTTAGCTTTGTTTCCCGCATGCATGAAGCAATATGCCTTACCGTATTTTAATGGGTTTTCGACGCCAAAATGTCGCCGTTGGCTGCCGGTTCAGCGGCCCATTGCCTGCAATTTTATCGTTCATACAGGCCGGGACTTCCCCATGCTCTATACCAAATTCTGTTTTAATATTGTACATTGCTGACGCAACACTGGTGCTTTCTGTGCGTTTCACATAAATTTAACAGAGTAGAAAATTTAAGTGGTGCCTGCGCGCCTTCATACGGCTTCAGCATTCAGCCCGGATAATTCAATCAGCGTCGCTCACTAAGACCGGCCACAAGTGTTGGTTGTTGTTTCCGCGGTGAAGGCGTCAGCGTCAGCGTTTAGCCAAGGAATTCTTGTTATCGTGGAGTAGACATCTCCAATTCAACGCCCAAGCAGATTATAAATGGAGATCTCGTTTGTGTGATAAACTGTCGTTGTAGTGAGGTTACGTGTATGTCGTATTGCAACCCTGCCTATCGTACGTGCTTTATTTTTACGCTTCGTAGGGATATAATGCGTTCAAACCCGCTTAGCCTATCGCTCTTATGCAGTTTCCTGTCGTTCCCAGGTATTTTTGAGGCAATAGCTTGGACGCGAGCCGTAATTTGGTTGGACAACGAAATCACAGCAGCTGAATCCCTTTAAAAGGTATTATGACCTCTTGTAGTAGCTTTAATGCTCACAAATATATAGTGAAGTAATTTTCAAAGTGCCCCCCATATTACGGAGCATTGTTATTAATTTCAATAGTACGATTTTGAATAGGAATTACAGCCTTGAAGTTAATTTTGAATATTTACCGTCAAGTTTTAATGCCTGAATGTGGTTTTACGTTGCGAGATCAAGTAGTTACCTTCGTTGTGTCATATTTGAAAATTTTTCGTCAAGATTTAAGGTTGAGAATAGTTCTTTTTTGTGTAAATGTAATGTAACTGTACCGAATAATATTTTAACGTGCATTGTGACATACACATTTTGCTACGTTAATATAGTTTATTTTTATTTAGTGGTGCTTCTCTTTAATATATTTATATGTTGTTTGCATTTGTATTTTGTTTATTTTTCCGATGTACAGGGAATCAGATCGCTGTAAGAAAATGTAAATCAAGGAAAGTTCGACTCAGTTGTTCGTGAATCGGCGCTCAAGCTTTGCCAAAGTTGAATTAGAAAGGTAGGGTATTTCTTCCACTTTCTGGATGAGCACAGGTGACTGTGTTGTTTTTCCCGATTTAGACGGGAAAGTAGTGGCGCTTGGAAATTAACATCTTGATTAAGTTTACCGGATCGTAGCCCTAATTTTAGGTAGTAAAGAACCCTCCTTCTGCACTGAGCAACCCGGTAACCTTTGTTACACCCCTTCGTAACGGGATTGGGGCAATCTATCCGAGAATTTCCCGATTTTGCGTCGTGTCAGTGTCGTAACGACGAGTTGCGCCGGTAACAAGCTGGCGTCATGTCGTAAAAGTTGTTTTGTAATATAACAAGCTGACAATCTGTCGTAAAGACTATTTCGTGTTGTAACAACTTGTGTAGCTGTGTAAGTTTTATTACTAAATTAATTTGTTAGCCTGCTAAGCTGTTTTATTTACCTACGTGTGAGTGAAGCAACAAGTTAAAATGCTGATCAGTTTTTCATCTTTAAATGAGAAACATGTCAATAATTGAACAGCCTACTGCAATAAGGGATATGTAACATAACATTAATAAATGCGATAATTGCAGAAATAGATTTTAAAAGATGCTCCTTTTATCTGGTGCAAATACAAGATATGTGCGGTTAATAGGTATCGAGCTATAACAGAAAATCACTTATCCAATGCTACCGACTGCTGCAGTAATGGGATATGGCAGTCGTTACTTATTCCATTTTTGCGCCATATAGTCTTTGTTTTGTACACTTGGTCCAGGGCGGTATAATTCAAAAACCATTTGTTTGAGGAAGACAATATTTTGCACGCAGATTATTTGTCGACCTGGCATGAAACAAAAAAAAAGTCGGATAAATATATACAGGGTACGCACCTTAAAAAAACTTTGTTCCTTTTGTGTTAAGTGAGAAATAGATAAAAGTACTAATATGCACATTGGTTAGGCTTTACACTTGTCGAAAATGGGACCCAGCAGATACAAGGTATTGCCGTAAAAGAGTCAAAAGGTTTGAACAACAAGTTCGTTCCCGCTCTCGCAAATCCGGGAGAAATCATCGATGGCCTAATGGACCAGCGCTCAGATTTAAATTCGCGTTCGCAGGCGCTGTAGTTCGAATGCCATTGCCGGTATTTTTTAAAATTTGAAATCGATTTAATTCTTATTGCTAAGTGTTCCCTGTTACTGTTTCAGTATTATTACAAATGTGAAATTATTTTTATCACTACTTTAATTTTTAAATTTGTTTAGTGTCACAGCGTCCACTTGCGGAGGAAGTTCTGAGTAAAGCCCTGAACAATTTTTTTTCTTGTTAAGAATATTTACTTGTGTTTATTTTTTCTTTCTTTATTTACTTTCGTTAGTTTTTTTGCTTTGTTAAGAATGTTTACTTGTTCCTTTTTCTTTCCTTATTAAGAATATTTACCTGTGTCTATGTTTTCTTTGTTGCTTAAAATGTTTATGTTTAGTTTTTCCTTCCCTGTTAATACTTATTGTGTCTATTTTTTTTTCTTGTTAAAAATATTTAATTGTTTATAATTTTTCTTTGTTAAATATATTTACTTGTTTTTGTTTTTCTTTCAGGTCACGATATTTACCTCTGTTTATTTTTCTGTCTTGTTAAGGATAATTACTGGTGTGTATTGTTTACTTTCTTCTTTAGATTATTTACTTGTGTTTATTTTTCTTTTCTCTTGAAGAATATTTACTTGTGTTTATTTTTTCTTTTAAGAATATTTACGTGTGTTATCTTTCTTGTCTTGTTAAAAATATTTACTTGCGTTCACTTTTTCTTTTCTTATTAAGAATATTTACCTGTCTCCCTTTTTTCTGTTAAAAGTGATTACTTTGTTCATATCTTCTTGTTAAGAATATTTACTTGCGTTTATTTCTTATTTTGGTGTTAAGAGTATTCATCTGTGTTTATTTGTATTTTTCTTGCTAAAAATATGTGCTTGTGATTATTTCATCTTGTCAAGAATATTTACTTATGTCTATTTTTTCTTTCTCGTTAATATTTACTTGTGTTTGGACATAATAGTAAATGTTAATAAACTCAGTGATCTATAGAAAGATCTGGTGCCAGTTATCCCGTTCTTGCATTTGATGCAACTTTTATAAAAGTAGTTAAAGAATAAGGATTATACTTTAACATCTACACATCAAGGCAACTTCCAATAAATTAGAAAAATGTCAAATCATTTTGCCTCACCAGCAAAATTTACATATTGCGACTTATTCCTTTCTTGCATCTTCTCCTTCAATTTTGTTGTGATAATCAAACATGCTTAATTAAATAGAATTATCTACTCTGTAAAAACATTTCCAAATATTTACTTTGTGTTTACATACTGCAAAATTAATTTGTGCTTCTGCAGTAAATGCCAATTTGTTTATGTCTAAAAAGAAATAACGACTGAGGTAGTTCAGAAAAACTTCAGTTTACTTTGCTTAAACTATGTTCTGAACTTTTAAATAGAATATTCGTCCATCTTTACGTTATTAAAAACGCTTACAAGGAACCTTTTTCGTCGTATTGCGCCGAACTGCGACTCTCCGTTTACATTATGTGTATCTATATGCTTTCAAAGTAAGAAGAGGTATTTACTTAACTAAATTTGATATTAGATACATAACGAAATGATAAATTTTTATTTTCAAACGTCATAAAAGTGGCATCTTACGTGACTTGACAGACAAGTTAAATGCGTTACTTCTATGCCTAGGCATAAAAGTGATTACTTTTACTCCGGCAGATTAAAAGTACTTCAAATTTTGATTACCTTTCGATGATTTTGAAATATTTTTAACATGGGCCTTCTAGATTGTTGGAAACTGATTTACACGTCAACCCTCGGTAATCGTAATTTTTAAAATATATATTTATTTATACTAGTTCGGGCATTTGAAAATAAAATAGCATATGCTATTCGGAGTAAAAGTGACTTTGTGTGCCTCGCCCAGACTTGTCTGACTCACTTATGCTCGTCAGTCAAACGCGATCGGTCTCTCTCCACACAAAGTATCACACTTTGACTCCTAATAACAGAATATAATATTATTTGTTAAAAAAAATTCGAAAAATTAAATGCAATTTTCTGTGGTATTTCATCTACAAAAATTTTGCTATTCCAGATAAAATCAATGTACTGTTTGGTAAAAACTGCGTGTTGAAGAAAATTTAGTGAACATAAAAAGGTTCTATGCCTATCGTTTTGTAAGGAATGTAATTAGTGACTTGTCATTTTGTTTCAGCTTTAGGTAGGTTTGATATTTATTATAATCTTCTGTAGAACTCGAATTATTTTAGTTTAATGGGTCTTGCTCCATATGCGCATAAAGGTTGAATTTAGATGTGTTTGGTAATTCCCACACCTAATACTTGTTTTCAAATAAATAGCCAAATGATAAAAGCAGTAAGCTAGAACGGCTGTTTAAGAAGAAGCTGATATCTATTTATTAAAAACGTTATTTCCATACCACCACAATAATATTGATGTTCTAAATAATTGTCACTATAAGCATGAAATAAAATATAATTGATATTATTGCAGGCTCTTTAGCTTGTTTTACATAATACTTTTTTCAACAGTGTACAGTGACGCCTGTAATTGGCCTAACGGCTGTTGGCTGAGTACAAAAATAAAATAAAAATAAAATAAAACAGTAACATTATAAGACCTATTTTTGTGAGAAAAAAGTGTATTTTTAAAAGTTTGTGAATAGCACAATTTACTAGAGCAAGCAGTCATAAATTATTTCTGCAGTTTGTGTTAGTCAATTTTGTTGTAATGTAGCAATGCTAAGTGTTAAACAATAAAATTTTACCAAAGACAAAAATGTAAGGTAGAATGTTTTTCCTACTTTTGCATTGTGAGAAGTAATTGTTGAGCGACTTGTAGGGTTCGTGATTTTCGCTTTTTTGGTACCTAATTCAATTTTTACAACTGGGTTTTCATTCCATTTGGAGAACTAATTTTTTCTGGACAGTTTTTATACCACGAACAGGAAATTCTTCGATTGCAAAACGAATTAGGTGTAAGAAAGATTTTTTTTGTAGTAATGCGTTTGCCTTGTTTTCCGATAATTTTCCTGTATAGTTGCACAGGACATCCATCTGGATTTTGTAGGTTCGGCGTAAGCCATTTAGTGACTGCACATTTCTATCACCTCCTTGAGATGTTTTTGTAAAGAAAGGGTTACACTGAATTCTTCCAGATTTATTACCGTTACTGTTGAATTCTTTTTAAAAATAATCGATTAAACAATTTAATCCTCCACCTCCACGCTATGCCAATTCCAAAGAAGCTGAGCGCAAAATTTTTATTTGGAGTGTTTTCGTCGCAAATGTCAATCATATAATTGCACTCTTGTAAATTTAAGTCAGTCGCGCTTTTATGTCGTTTCTCTGGATTTCATTGGAATTCTTTCCTTTTTGCATTTCGAGCCTCTCTTGCACATTTAAGCTGGATGTCAACAAATGGATTAAACTGACGTTGATATTCATTGATATTCATTTCTCTTAGAGTAGCTTCGCCGCGGTATTCAGTATAGTTATAAGAAAGTAACCTTTGTAATCTTAATCATTAATTCTTGCGTGTTTATGGCCCAATCTTTTATAATTGATGCAATTACTTTAATCGAAGTATTCTTGTCTAATTTGTAGTATCTTTCTTCGAAAGACTCGCTTCATTTATGTTTTTAAATTTTTTCTTAGTAGCATTGTCGAAACGGCATTCACTAGCCATGTTCTGAAATTCTTAGAAACAAACATCGAACAAGTAGTTTATAACGTTTTTTTTTTAAGTTTGTGACATTTCCGTAGCAACACAGAAACAGAGGCGCAGTTTTTATGATTTTTAAAAGTAATTGCTTTAGCCACCGCTTGTTTATCCAATAGGATCGCTACAAAACTTGATATATCTACTTATGAGAACAACTTTACAAACATGACGCCCCAATCTCACAATTTTTCAAAAAGATGTTGGATTCGTATTAAAAATTATATCAAAAATTACGTAAGAGTGCGTTGCCTAAGTGATTTAATAAACGTAGGTAAATACAACAAAACACTACCGATGCGTTTCCTCCGGAAATGTGAAGAAACCGACGCTACTTTAAAAATTTCACGAAATTCTATTTTTAGAATGACTCTCTGAACTTGTTTGGCTTCCCTGATGCTAAATAGGACAGCAGGCGTCCCCACAGCAAATCACACGATAGCCAGGGGCTCCTTTTTCTCAGTATCGGCCTGGTGTAACAAGCTAGATACCTTTTCCAACGCCGCCGCAGCTTACACCACTCCAAAACTGCTTACAACTCCGTTTTTACCGCAGTTCCCAGCGCTGCGCACTGCTCAGAATGTCGACTTTCAGGGCTATTCTAACCCCACAATTGCTCCAAATCTTGCCACAGGAACAAAACGCTACCACTTGACGTACTGCCCAACACTTTTAAAACTCCCATGGGGTGCAACGAATCAAGGCAACCCTCTATAGCCTACTGAAAAGACACTGCACTAATTAACACTGCATTGGGAAAAAGGGATATTTATTCACTTTTAAATGTATTATTTGTGGAGAAGCCAGGCATACCTCACAGCTTGGCTTCGTTTTCCCCTTCTTTTTTGTTTTACATATATCCTACATTGTTATTTATTATTTCTAAGCCTGCTCTAATTACATTTTCTAACACTAACACTATTTTAATACCGTTTTTACAAATTATTTACTCAAAGTCAATGCTATTCATACAATTTGCAAAAATTAAACTAGCAAATTTATGGAATATTTTCTAAAATAATATTTGAAATATTAACTGATATCACTAGGTATTCTAACTTAATTGTTAACTGGTTTAGACGCTGTTATGAAACAAAGTTGTTATAGTAAATATAATTGTTTGAAGATTGGTTTAAGCTTATCAAATAATTCTCAAATCTCTATCAAGAGTTTCCTTTTTGTCTTGCGCAGTACATGTTTATACTAAATATATTTTTTGAATGAAGTAGTGGTGCGCACATTTTTATCTTAATAGAAACTCATTGAACTTACTTGACAATATGTTAAAAATGCCACAAACAATTAACATAACAATAAAACTACTGCATCTACGTGTACAATCACAATGTGCATCATATTATTCATTATTCTGCACCTACAGGTCAAGAAACAAGATAATTTTAGGTTTCTTCTGAGCGATAGCACTATTCTAGCAGCTTTAAGTTTATGTTACGGACGACGTTTGGATTGGACCTTGTTATTGTCCCCTTCCATTAGGGCCTTCATCAGGGGAGTCAGAAGAAGGTCGCCTCCAGCTTGGTTGACAAGTTGAGTTACCGTGCTCTTATATCGTTTACTCGTGCAGGATGCTCTTTTGTTTGTATTCCTTTTGAATACTTTTATAAAAGATGGCAAAATGTTGATTTTTAATCTTAAGAGTGACCCGATCCAATCCTGGAAGTCATTCGTTACAGAATGACAGTGACCGTCGAAGCCTCCGAAATACGCTCTAAACTTGTAGTGACTAGGAATTACCGTTAGGGGCTTCAAAAATGTATCGACGAAATATGAAAGAGTAGAGTACCACAAAGGATTGAAAGGGTTTCACAACCTTTAAAGTTTATAGATAAAAGAAGTAAAATGCAAAACAAGTTTTAATCTCGTGGTCGTTGCAGGCCGATTAAGAGATTAGATAGCGAAATTGAATAATAAATTAAAACCGGATATATGGTTTTAATAAAGCAGCAGGTTGCGACATTTAGGAATAGTGCGCATCGAAATTGCTGCATGGCGTTTTAAATAGCGGTTGTGGCAAACTAATTTATTCCCCAATGCGTTTGAAATTGGAATTTGCAACTGCCGATAGTAAGCCTAGGTCGGCTATTAGTTACCAGCACCAGAAGCGTACAGGCTACTCGTAATTTAAGAATATAAAACAGCATTGTCGGATATTCAGTTAAAAAGTATCGAGTTGAATTGCGACCTACAGGATTAAACAAACAAGTCCTGCCTTTTAACCCTGCGGACTATTAATTTAAGTATGTGTTTACGCACACATAGCGCTGCTCGGCGGATACTTAGCAATGTCACTTTCATCAGAGCAAATATGTTAGCACAGTAAATAGGTGCGCTCACAATATCGCCCTGTAGTGAGTGACCGCAATCTAGTGAAAGTCAAAACCCCTCTTGGGGCTTTAGCGTGAGTGGCAGCAGGAACCAGGTACAAACTAATTTACCGAAAGTTTAACAACCAAAAGAATATAGAGATATTCGCCCTATTAGCATTCTACCATATGTATCAAAGGTTTTGGAGAAAGTTATGGCCGAACAAATTCGTTTATATGTGGTTCAGCACAAAATATTGCCCGAATCACAGTCAGGCTTCAGATCAAACCATAGTTGCACAATAGCACTTCTCAATATTATTGATACAATAATGAAAACTGTGGATGACAACAAATTGTGTCTTCTAGGTATGATTGACTACTCCAGGGCATTTGATACAATATGTCATAAATTACTATTGGCAATACTGAAATTTATGAGTTTTAATGATAGTTCCGTTGAATTAATTAATAAATATTTAACCAATCGTACCCAAGCTGTTATATTAAAAGAACACAAATCGCATCCTCTGCCTATTGTATCAGGTGTACCCCACAGATCTATCCTTGGACCATTATTATACATTTTGTATACTTTTAATTTGAAAAGTTGTTTCGATAACTGTGAATACCATCTTTATGCTAATGACACGCAACTTTTGCTTACTTTCGATTCCTCGGATGTTACTATAGCTAATGAAAAAGTTAACTCCGATATTCATAAACTCATCAATTATTCTGGAAAACATGGTCTGTCAATTAATTCGAAAAAGTGTTCTATAATTCTTTTTGGTGAGCCTAAATTAAGAGATGCTGCTTGCTTTACCTGAAATTTATATTCAAATTGATAACTCGCATTTGCTTGTTTCAGAATGTGTAGAAAATCTTGGTTTATGGATTGATTCAAAAGCTTACGTACAATTAAGGCTGATATTCAATCATAGATATAGCTTAAACCGCAAAATTAAAATTATGTTATGCGAGTCTCTAGTATTATCTCAATTCAGCTACTGTGACTGTATTTACGGTCCGTCCGTGCTTGGATGCGAGTGATGTTAAGAGAATTCAGAGTATTCAAAACTCTCGTCTTCGATTGACCTTTGGAATCAGAAAATATCAACGCATATCATCTAAACGTACAGGATTAAAATGGTTAAATATGAAAAATAGAAGGCTGTTGCATGCAAGCTGTTTATTCCCTAAAATTATTCATTTAAAGACTCCTCTTTATTTGTTTAACAAGATTAAATTTGGAAATGACATTCACAGTATTAATGTACGCAAGAAGCACTTCATAATGCCGCCACTTCATAAAACAACTTATTTTGAACGATCTTATTCATATAATATTGCTAATACGTATAACTCCTTACCAGATAATTTAAAAATACTGACGCAAGCTACCTTTAGAAATAGATTATATGATATATTGTTTAAGACACAGACTTCAGTTTTGTTTAAGTTTTTTTTTTATATATTCATATATTTAAATGTTAAATCTTAATGTGACTGCATTTACTCATCATTAGTTCTTTTTTTGTTAATGTATGTATAGTGTGGGTTCGCCTTCGCAAACCTTTCTGAACTTTGCCATTTTGGGTATTCTTATTTTGTTTTACATTTACTTGTTATATCCAAATAAAGACTTATTAGTATTATTATTATTTATATTATTATTATATTTATTTATAATTAACGTTTAAAAATTATTTATATCTACAGGATGTCCTAGTACATATGACTTTCATCAAAAACTCTATATAAACTTCTACCTTTTTTCACCTCTTAGTACATTCCAGCCACTTCAAAAGATTAAAATAGTATCCAGATCGAAACCAGCAAGCTTGCGATATTGGTGCGATTAATTTTGGTGGTTATGATTTGATGCGAATCATGTTCTGCATGGTGCTTTTGAGTAACCGTGCGCAAAGCATATTTTCAACTACTTATTCGACAGAAGGTTGCTAAAAAACTGAGAAATTAAGAAAAAGAAGAATAAAACGCAAAACCCGTACAAAATGTTAAAAATAATTTCAATCAACGTACGTAAATTAGATATATACTGGCAAATAGCACCCAATGTGGCTATGCAAGGACGATATACTTAGTAGATACCAAAATATTTGTAACTTCTTAAAAAGTCAGATGGATTTTACTATCTAAAAAAGGAATAGTAAAGAAAACAGAACAACTTGTATATTTATAACACAAACTGCTTTCTTTGCGGAGTGCGTTTGTGCCCATCGGTCGGTCGATGATCTTTCCAACTAATTTTGTAAGTGGTAAACTGCTGTATATCATTTACTACCTAATTTTAATTTTGGTGCACAAACGAACTCCACTCTTTCTTATTTTTCGCCACGCCACTTGCTTCTTTCCATGTTTTTCCTTTCTTGCCTAATATTTTCCCCACTACATCATCCTACGTTTCTCTTGGTCTTCCTTTGTCCCTTTTTTTGATGACTTTTGAGTTCCATACTTACTTAACCTGTCTGCTGTCTCCCATACGTTGTAGGTGGGCCCCACCAGCTGAGTCGTCTCTTCTCTATAAATTGATGTATTGCTAATTCTTCCCTCACTACATCATTCCTTATCCTATCTTTTAATGTTATCCCTTTCACTCTCCTCAGATATCTAATCTCTGTTGCTTGTATTCTACTTCTCATCCTTGATGATGTGACCCACGTCTCACATCCATAAGTAAGTATAGGCCTATATATTGTTTTTTATATATTCATTTTTGTTTGGTGTGTCACCTTTTTTTATTAATAAAATTGTCTTTCATTGCATAGTATATTTTGTTGAATTTTCCTATTCTCTTTAAGAGATATAATTCCTGTCTTCTTGTTTCTTCTATTGTAACTCCTAAATATTCGAAATTTTCTACTTGCTCTATGTCTTTACGTTCTATTTGTATTTTTATTGTGCCAGGTTCCTTTGCTATTACCATCACTTTAGTCTAGTCTGTATTTAATTTCATGTCATGTTCTTTTAGAGTTTGATTCCAAACCTGTAGGTTGATTTGTAGGTCCCTTTCATTTGCTGCCATTATTGCAACGCCATCTGCAAATAAACATTCTGCTATCTCCTCTACTTGCAAATATCTATATCCCAGTTTTAGCTTTTTGATACTTTTGTTACATTATTTTATGTCATCCATGAATACCGTAAACAGCACTGGGCTCAGAACTCCTCCTTGTCTAAGTCCTTCTTTTGTCCCAAAACTTTATGATCTATTATTTCTGCTGATTACGTTATTGGCGTTGTTTTTGTATAAACTTTTGATCGCTGCTATCAAGCTATCGTCGACATTTCTTCTGGCCCAGCTTTCTTACACCATATTTCTATTCACTCTATGGAATGCTTTGTTCAAGTCTATGAACGCAATTAGCATCTTTATATTGTACTTCACTGATCTATCTATTATCTGTTTTATTGTTAATATATGATCTTATAATTTTACTATCTAAAAAAAGTAGTAGAAAAGAAAACAGAACAACTTGTATATTTATAACACAAACTGCTTTCTTTGTGGAGTGCGTTTGTCGGTCGAGATCTTTCCAACTAATTTTGTAAGTGGTGAACCTCTGTATATCATTTACTAACTTACCATTTTCTGTAACTGCAGAAAATTATATTGTTTTTTTTAATCTAGCGGGGAAAATATTAAAATAGGTATACTATACTAGATGGTGTTATTAAGTTGCTATTCTTTCGCTCAAAAATGAATACTGTAGTTAAATCGATTCGACAGTAATTAATTAACATCAAAAACATAGGCTGGTGTGAATATACCGTGTGTCCACAGGAGGACGCACCATAGGGATAACCAAATAGAATAGAAAGATCGGCTAATGCTGTGATCGCCGGTACGCTAAAACGTTGTTTTCTGGCTTCTGACTCGCCCCTGTATGAAACAAATGTCACTTGTGACAGTTTATATGTGTGATTTAATGAGATTTGATATTGTTAGCAATGGTACAAGAAAAGGGACGGTGCACACAGCACTGGTTGATATTTATATACTATTAGCATTATCTTATCTCTATGGTGCGTACTCCTGTGGACACACGGTATATTAATTACTGAAGACGAAAAATTAAATAAATTATTTAAATTACTACTAATGGGAACCACAATAACTGTTTCCAACAATAGTAATTTACGTTACAAGACCGGAAAGTAGTGTTTTGCAGGTCGAACCAAGTAGATTCTAGGGCGAGCTCTAGTAGCTCGGGGAGACCTGCAAAACACTTTCCAGTCATGTATCGTACAATTTTTTTACGACATCCGAGTCCATACTTTCAACCTTGCGAATTCACTTTTAAAAACTCAAAAAAATATGACAGTATCTATTATTTGACATATCTAAGCGGTAACACAAACTTGTTTCCGTAGTAACAAAGGCATCAGGGACCGGCAAAAACTCTTCTGATGCCCGTTTTCCGATCTTGACCGGCAAAACGTTACTTTCTGGCGAAAACGTTTTCCAGAAACTGCATTTTTCTGGTCGATTGTAAAAAAATAATGTTACGCCTTCTGATACGAACATTCCATTTCCTATTCGTTTTGAATTTGAAATCACAATTAA
The DNA here is from genome assembly GCA_940337035.1 of Agriotes lineatus. Taxonomy (NCBI): domain Eukaryota; kingdom Metazoa; phylum Arthropoda; class Insecta; order Coleoptera; family Elateridae; genus Agriotes; species Agriotes lineatus. Next base: position 71,461 of record CALNHX010003442.1, on the reverse strand, counting down.
TAAAACTCTGTTACATTCGAGATGTTTGTGATTTTATGTATCAGTAAAGTTTCTTGAAAACGCAAATGCGGGGATTATCGCTTTGTAGCTCTGTTTTCGGGGTATCTGCTGGTTTTTGAGGTATTATTAATTACTAATAGTTTTCAACATAAGATTATCAAAAGCTTAATTTTAGAGATCAATACTTCGCTTAATCGTTTCCCGGCGCTTTTAAATAATTAACAATTTATGTCTACCATAAAATAAGTATCTGGTTGAATACGTGATGCTATGTGTATACTTAGTGTTCCTCTTTCTTCTTTATCAGTCATTGTCCATCCGCTTCTGGAGGTAAGCCTCTCCCATTAGCTTCCATCTCTTCCTGTCTTGCGCTGCTTATTGCTATTTGTATCCTGCTCGTTCCTTCATGTTATCGAGCCATCGTCTTTGTGTTCTCTCGACGCTTCTCTTTGTTTGTCTGGGACACCACTGGGTTGTGTTAGATGTCCATCTATTTTTGTCTTATCGAGCAACGTGGTCAACCCATTGCCATTTGAGTTTGGCAACCCTTCTCATCACATCTGCTAGTCTCGTCTGTATACGAATTTCCCTATTTGTAATCTTATATCTCAAACTAATATCCAACGTAGCTCTTTCCATGGCTCTTTGTGTCACACTATGCTTTGTCAGGGCCATTGTCTGTAGTCCATAAGTCGCCAAAAATCCCATAAAGCTAAAACCAAGACCATTTAAATGTACAAACACAAGACTCTGTATAGCGTCATATAACATCAGGACAATACGCACACACGATAACCTTGTGAAGTTGGAATAAGAATTCAAGCACATAAAATGGGACACCGTGGGACTGTGTGAGACAAGGTAGCCAGGAGAAAAAGCAACTATCTTTAAGTCAGGCCACATGCTCTATCAGAACAATTCGGAAGATAACCGTAGCGATGGTCGAGTATCATTTGTCATTAACAAGAGAGTGAAACATCTTATAACAAAATATGTCCCTATATCCAAAAGAGTCATATAGGTACCTAACCGTTCAGCTGAATAGGCGATATAGTCTCCAAAGAATCCACGGATATGCTCCAACAAGCAAAGCAGAAGATGAAAAAATAGAAACCTTCTTCGACGATATCACAAGAGCAATCCAATTATAAAAGTCACATTTAACCATTATTAGTGGAGACTTCAACTCAAAGCTCGGACAAAACAAATCGGAGATCCTGATCATATTGGAAAGAGGAGACATGCTGCTAAACTTTCTAAGTAGTGAAAGCTTTTATTGCCTCAATACCTTCTTTAGTAAACCGAAGCAAAGGAAATGGACTTGGCAAAGTCCCGATTGTAAAACGAAAAACAAAATCAACTAGATACTTACAAATAATAAAACGATATGTAACGAGGTCTCCGTGCTTAACCGATTTGATACGAATAGCCACCACCGTTTGGTGAGAGCTACTATTTTGCTAGACTTAAAATCCGAGAGACACAAATTGATTACCACATCCAAATTTCCTACAACCGAAGAATATACTTAGTACTATGGAATCATACGAGTAGTAAATACTGTGGCTTTAAGCAACTTCTATATTTTTATTATATTTTGAATTGTATGCAGCTGGGGGTTTACCATTCCATATGTAGGTGTTCTACTTTAGACTGGTCGAACCAGTGGCGCTTCCGAACAAATATTCTGGTTATGGGTTTTTTGTTAATATTATATTGACGAATACCGTATGACCTCATGTGTAATAACATACTGGATCGCGTTGGTCTATATTTACCACGAGCTGTTTTAGGTCATGGACAATTGTACTTAGCAACATCACAAACATGTTTAAAAATTCAAATAATCCTAAAGAGTTGTGGAACCGTAAACATGGTGTTTAAGGTTGTCTGGTGGAAACTATATAGACATTTTAGTTATGTTCAATTTTATCTAATTTCCAAGTGACCGTACCGCTTCTACAACGTGTGGAACTTCTCTATCAATTTTGTATTATCATAAATTGTTGATATTGCGGTTTCTGTTACATGTTATCAATAACATCACACCTTACAGCTATACAAACGTAAGTCTGAGGAAAGGTCCGGGCTAGATTTGAGTTCAGACGTAACTCAGTGAAAAGTACTTTCTTAAAAAAGTACTCTAGATTTTATATTGTCGATATAATGTAACTGACTATCAAAAATTAAGTAAACAACTTGGGAAAAATATTTTATGAAAATCAGAGACAGATTGCCAACAAAAAAAATTACTGTAGGGTTTTAACTGCAAGTAAGCAAAAAAGTAGTAGATTTATTGCATTTCAAAACCTGGCCAAGTTAAGGGGGGTCTGAGGCCAAAGGTTAGTTGACATGCGATATAAGATGGTCTTTGCATGATACATTAGTATAATTTCATTTTAAGCATTAGTAAACACTCACGCGACTGTCAACGAAGTGAGAGTGGCCCAACTTCACAAACTCTTTTTATATAGTGCTGCCCATTGTCTGTTCCTTCGAAATTTAGTTACCTCTAACCTGCTTGTTTGGACAATGAGCAGTCTTGGTTGTAGATATTTTTTTTTTGAAAGCATTTGCTACAGACTTAAAAAAATTATCTGAGAAAGAGCAGTTCACAATATATTACGAATTATGAACAGTTGAAGAGTAGGAAAGGATAATATAAAAGTGAATGATAACGAGCATATACAAAAAGCTAAATGTGTTTTCCATATGCATCCTCCTGCTGTAGAGTTTAAACAACTACCTACTTTAAACTATTTAGCTTTCGGCTTTATTAATTCCTGTTTACTACTTATTTGAAATATCACTAATCGTTTGCTCACAATTGATTAAAATAGATATGTTTCTAACATGCAAAACGGTAGGAAAGCGAGTCATTGTTTACTTTCAATGAACTTGTCATGTTACCTAGCAACAGCGTTGCAGCTTCCTTTGTTAAAGTGACTTTTAAACTACGATAAAAATACGTATTATTTGAAACTTACCTAATTAAATAAATAATAACGGAAACCGACTGTGTGTAAAATAGTATACATACTACGGCGAAAAGTTTCATTCCTGTTTCGAGATAAAGTTCACCTCGACGCTTCGCGGCTCGGTCAACTATTTAATTTCTCAACAGTAATGAAAAACTTTCCACCTCGGTATGTAATATACTATTTTAATTCCCTTTTACTTTGAGGTGTCATTATTCAAAACAATTTGCATTATGCTTTTGTCACACGTATCATTAACTCCAAATTTGTATAATCATTATTTCCCTATTATATCCGATAAAAAGTAATCAGCATTTTGTATTAGAAGCAACCGGTAATTGTATCTAATCTGGATGTCTATGAGTTCACATTGTCCATTTTTTCACATTTTCTCCAGCAACTTCTTTAGGGCTCATTTAAATACTTTGCTAGAAAGAAAATGCAGAACTATTTTCATTTAGTTTATAGCTAGATACTTTTTTAAACTGCCTTAATATAGAATTTGTGCATTTTGTATGTTATAAGAACACATTCTAGTAAACACGTAAAGAAAATAAACTGTAAGAACATTTTCACTAAAAACCTTTTGAAATATGAAAAATTTGCATGGCAGAGTGTTCCTTTGTGTTCCAAAAGTTGTTACATAATTAAAATGTAGAGGTATTTGACGTATAGAGCATTATTCAAAATCAGGTTAAACAATAATTATGCTAAAATAAAAGATCACTGATCAACAAATTTAATGTTTTTTGGTTCCTATTTACAAATAAGTGATCTTGATTCATTTTTTTATGTTGAATTCGAATCTGCTTTTGGTTTTTCGCTAGCACGTCTACTTTCAGACAAAAACATGATTCTGTGTAGAAATAAAACGCTAAAGTAATTACATATTTAATAATAAAATGTACATACTAGCCATTAAAATGTTGTATTTAACAGTTTTCTTTTGTGTAACGATGCACTAAGGTCTTCTCTAATCAGTGACCAACAGCAATCACCCAACATGTTCGCATCCCATCTTCCCTGGTACCGTTTTTCCAACGTTGAGAGGTCTTGATGGAAACGCTCGCCATGCTCGTCACTTACAGCTCCCAAATTATTTGGGAAAAAATCCAAGTGAGAGTATAAATAATGCATCTTTAGCGACATATTACATCCCATTTTATGGTAAGCTGACAATATTTCATCGACGAGATTCTGGAAATTTTCCGCTTTGTTGTTGCCCAGAAAGCCGATTACTACAGATTTGAAGCAATTCCACGCCACCTTTTCTTTTCCTTGCAGATCCGCATCGAAGCTGCTGTCATTCATTAGTTGTCGAATTTGGGGACCCACAAATATGCTCTCCTTTATCTTGGCGTTTTTTATGTACTGAAAAGCTCTTCCGCCAAGATCCATACCTTTTACAAAATGCTTTATCAGCCCTAGCTTTATATGCAAATGGGGCAAATATTGTTTCTATCCACAAGGCTTTCATGTAAAATATTTTTTTATCCAACAACCATCTGTCTACTTGGCCATTTGCAGAAAAATCAAGAGTATTTTGTGAATCTCAGTTGCGTTCCTAATAACAAAGCTATCACTTTCACATATTTTCCACTCGTATCGTTTATAGTCAATGCTCGTTAATAGGCATTTCATGGTTCCATAAGATTCCCTTAGGTGAACTGAATATGCCATGGGAACTGAAGGCAATACATTTCCATTATGCAATAGAACTGCTTTCAAACTAAATTTAGATGCACCAATGAACAGTCGCCATTCTTCGGGTTTGTGTTTACTTTCAAAAGCTTCCATCAAACCGTCAACATCACTGCAGTACGTAAGATTGTCGTCCATAGAATAACAACCAGAAAATTTCTTATGGCAGTTACGGAAATGACTAATTTTGGTACTGTGTTCCAATAAATTTCAACTTTGCAATCTGGAGTCAAATTACTCGGCTTTTCCTTTACTTAAGTTCAACTTACGAACTAAATCGTTTAGTTGTGTCTGTGTAATCAAATGTGACTCTGTGGAATCTGCAGGATTAAAATCTGTATCCGTGCTAGGAACAATGTCATCATTTTCTTCATCTGATTCTTCAAATGTTTCTGGTGGCATAGGAACGGGAAGATCATCACAATGGCCAACGGGTCTTATCGCCGATGCTAAATTAGGATACACAACAAATTTTTTCTTTTTTGTAGAGAAGCCTGCTATCTTCGTTATGCAGAAGTAACAGTTGGTTAGATGATCCTTTTTTTCCATCAATATCATAGGTACTGTAAATGGCATACATGAACGGGAACCTTTTATCCACTGTCGGAGACGATTGCCACAAGAAACACAACAAATGTGTGGTGCCCACTGCTTGTCTTGATCTCCAATTATACATCCAAAGTACAGATGATAAGCTCTTCTTATTAGCGGAGTAAAACATCGTTTTTGATGTTTAGCAGTAAACTCTCCACAAACATTTACGGAACATGATTAATGCTTTTAGAGTTAAGTACGATCACTAACTGCACTACTAACACTATAAGGGGCTCACAACCAAAAATACAAGTTGGTCTTAAAATATAGTAAAATAAAAACAACGGTATACATATTATGCCGATTCGTCACTTCGTTATCTTGTTAAAAGCAGACAAAATAATATCATAGTGACGTCACATTGCAATTAGCTTGGAAGACCACATATGTGTACGTGCTTCTGTTGCAAAGTTGCAAGCGGTTGTTGTTACAAATTAAAATATTTGGAGTTGCAAGATTATAAAGGAATAGTGTAGTGTTTCAATTTATTAATCACATATTAATGGCTTTCTAACATAAATGCAGAATGTAATTACATCATTTCCAAGAATTCTTATTGCTAATAGTTAATTACGCTTTTAACCTAATTACAGTAAATGCTATCTAGTGAAACTTCAAATGCATATAGTTCAAAAACTAGACGTGATAGAAAAAATCTGAAGACAGATTTGAATTCAGGAGGAAAAGTTACATACAGATTACCTAGTTTTGTTTGTATTGTTGTGGTTACTCCACGTTCTAACTCATATTTAATGTTATAATTGACTTTTACTATACTTTATTTTATTTTCAATCAATTCTCTTTTAAAATTGAAATTTAATTAACTGATTTGCCCTTTTATATTATGGATTATCAAGATTATTAAATTGCTAACTCCGGTAGAAACATTTTACTCTTACTGAAACACATGTAGGATTCGCTCATAATCTAGGCTGCTTCTATTCCTGAAATTTGAATCTCTTATTTCATAACAACTTAAACGTCTGTTACCTGTCACTTTCAATTATGCAAGTGCAAAATCAATTACAAATACTTTCGTTACATTTACTTGTCATTCAACAAATATCAAATAGTAAGTACTTCTCTCTTTAAAATTACCTCTCTCACTCTTTCTATCTCTTTCTTTCAGTATTTTATTTAAATACCTATATTCTGTCACCCGTTCATGGAATCAATTCTTTGATTTACCATGCCAAACGCATCCAGCAATCTCACAAAGATCTCTCAACGTCCAAACAAATCTCAGTCCAAAAAACACCTGGATCCACAAGACTTCCTGGCTAAAACACGACAAGGTACCTACCAACTTTCTCCAGTAGTACTGTCAGTAGCAAACGCCATCCACGTCGTCCTACCAAAATCCTCAACCCTACGACGACTTAGTATCATGAACCTCAACTAGATGCAAGTTATAAGATGTCACATCGATAACAAGCTTGTCGAATTAGAACTTCTTTAGATGAAAATCTCCTATCCACCCCTTAAAACGCTCACTCTGCTAACAATCTCGCTGTAAACCAGTTCCAGTAAAAACCATTCCTTGTTATCCAATTCATATGATGCAATGTAATTTGACAATAAACTCAGTTCAGCATCCTCTTATAGAAATTTGCTTTTGTAGATTACAACTGTATTACTCAAGCATTCTCACCAGATCCATTTATTTTAATCCTCTTCTTCTTCACATTTTACTTTTATTTTCACCACGCCAATTTTTTTCAATTTACAACCCTTTTATACACCAAATAGCTTTTAAACTTTTATAAAGGGTTTATTTTCAGAATCTTAACCGCTTACAAATTGAATTACATGTTTTTGTATCAAATTATTTTTGCATACTGATAAATAAAAATATCTCCTTAGTGATTTAGTTTAGCATATATTTCATAGTCCAACACACTATAAAACTTTATTTTATTTATCTAACACCCACTATATTGTTATATTGGTATTTCTCGAATAAGTATTTGCCATTAAAACCCCACCTCATCTCAGATAATAATTAAATTATGTTAAAATTCCACTGTTTATCTGTGTAGCTTCATTCAATTGAATTTTAAATTTTATTTCCTTTCTGCACCCAATACATTTTAATAATTTTGATATCCTTTTCATTCTTAAATTCATCTTTAAAATTTTTTAATACTCTATTCTTTTAACCTTATTGATCTGATTTTAAACACCTCTACTAACGACTATGACAGTATATACCTTTTTCATGTATTCAGTCACGTAATATCTAATATAAACTTAGCAGGACCAAGTAATAATCAGTTCTAGTAGGAATAATTATTACTTAACCTGCCGTGAAACAATGAGCCGTTTAACCGCCTATTCAAAGACTTAAGTTTACTCTTTGTGCAGCGAACTACTTATGAGAAGCAAATTTGTCTTCAAAACTTAATTCTCGTCTTAAAAGTAAACGTTTCAAGGAAGCTGAAATATAGAAAGTGCAAGTAATTATGTTGCGTTTAATAATACGAGTACAATGCAAATTTGTTATGCTTTATCGGTTTAGCTTTATTATATCTACAGGGTGTTCCACAACACCCATTAAAGCTTCCGGTAGCAGGCTTCGGTAACCCATTAGAACACTAAATTTATCAATACAAACTCTACAGTATCTAATTTTCTCATACGAAACATTAAAAAAAATTAAATTTGACTACACCATTAAGTTAGGTTTGTTTAGTGACTGTACTTAACAAGAAGGTCGTTTAGAAGTGACAAATTTAAATGCCCTAATCAGTATTATTAGATCTAGGCAGAAAAATAATAGCTATACAAAGTAAGATTTTTATGTAAAAAATTAAGTAATAAACAAATATAATTCTCAATTAATTCTTTGACATTTGAATATTGTAAAACGTTTTCAAAGTACCCTTTATTAGTTTCGCAGCACTTACGTGCACACATAATAATAGTATATTGAACACGCTGCAATATTCTGCCGTTAATGGTGGTATCTGCTTTATGAATTCGATCGGTAAGGTCTTCTCGGGTTTGGACAAGAGTAACATAAACTAAATTCTTCAAGTGACCCCAAAGGAAAAAGTCATTAAATCCGGACCATTTGTCAGGGTAATTGTGGTTCAACCATTGCGAACCACACCTGCATAATGTGCATATCATGCCGGAGTGCAAGACGAATATCCTTCAGTAGACCCAGACGGTTATAATTTAAAAATTCTAATAAATTTTCTGAATTTATCCTTTCGGGAAGTATAAAAGGGCTAATCAGCCTCTCTCCAGGTATTTACTGAAAAACGTACCTGGTAGTTTTTTTCGTGAACTCCATGATGAATGTCATGGGCCTAAAAGTGTTCAGTGTGACAGCTAAAGATGCCGTTTCTTGTAAATGCAGCTCCGTCCGTCCATAACACATTACTTATAAGCAAATTATTTCTTCTATAGGCCCCTACCAACCACTCGTAAAAGATAAATCGATGTGGATGGTCTTGCTGCAATAAATTCTGAACTCTTGTTTTGTGGTAAGGATACAATACATCATCTTTTAAAATTCTGAGTTTTAGAAACTCCCAAATCTCTAGAAATACTTGGTATACTAATTTCTGGATTTTCAGCTACTATTAGTAAAACATTCGGGTACCCTTATTCTCGGTCGACCTCCGTTTATATGATGAGCTGGAATAATGGTTCTAATTTCTCTTAGTCTTCGATCTGCAGCTCTTAGAGTATGCGACGGATGCCTTCTGTTGAGAAAACGTATGGCCCTTGCAGCTTCATTATGATTTCTTTGACAGTTTCCTAAAACCTATATCAGGTCTGTATATTCATATACCGCGTAATCCATGGAACAAAGGATTTTGAATGTTTGTTACTATTTTTAGTTTTTTTCATATTAGGTCACCATAAGTATGCATTTTTGTAATGTTTAATTTTAACAAAATTTCTTATCATTTAATACCATTTAAAAACGACATACGAATAGTTAAAACAAATTACTCGATACATTTTATTCTAAATGTATTTCTTATTGATAAAATATGCTTTTTATTTTAGTTTTCTTTATAGCTCCCCCCGAAATTTATGACTTCCACTAATTTCGGAAAAGCTTAAACAGTTCGTTAATTTCCATCTCGAATAGCTAAATAGAAGAAAAGTTCACCCAATCTCAAATGTATACGGTTAGGAAAACACAATTTGTAAACCAACGGTATAATATTGTTAACTAGTTGTACAGTAGTATTTAATTTTACGAACTGCTATGTATATTAATAAAATTATTTCTTTCTGGACTCGCAGTTTCTAGATTCCTGGTTGGTCCGCAACCCAATTTGCACGTATGTGTTGTTGGCGGCTGCCTTGGACCTGGGGCGTAGTATGTACGCTGCCGTGTATAACTGGTGTCCGGAACGCTACTTTTGAAATAAGCGATGGGCGGGCCGGCACAATGTCACGGTTTATGTTTCTCACTCTGCAAGAATGCGTGTAATATACAGTGATTAAGTATAAGAAACCTGTGGTTCCGAGGCAGTGTATTAGCGGTTGTAGATTGTAATCGTGCCTTAATATGGAAATTCGGGACCGGAGGAGTAACGGCAACGTGCGATTTTACCTGGTAAAATTTGCCGGATGAATTTGGCGGCGCAGGTGTTTGAAATCTGCGAGTGGCTTCACGTTCGTGCCGGAGCAGTGTAATTTGTCTTCGGACAACTGCCAGGAAGACGTCACCGGGCTTACGATGCGATTCCTCCTGGTATGTTGATTATTAAGTTATAATCGCCTCGTTGATTCCGGTAGTATCGGGGACGGAAAATTGCGGTGTTTTCTGTTATTACGGAATACACTAAGGGCCGGTTGCAGAAAGCAATGTTAAGTCTGGTGTTAGCTAACATCGCGTCAAAGTGAACAAAATCGCATCAAATTTTGTTTACTAATGTATTAGTTACCATAAGCATTTGAGATTTGATTAGTTTTTGTTCACTTTGACGCGAAGTTAGCTAACACCAGACTTAACATTGCTTTCTGCAACCGGCCCTAAGAGACAGTAAGCGCTTTCACATTCTAGGGCACTAGCAGGTTTCAGGGAATGCACTAGGAGACAGTAATCGCTGTCAGGTTCTAGAGCGCTAGCAGGTTTTAGAGATTGTCCTAGGAGACAGTGAGCGCTGTCACATTCTAGGGTTAGGAAACGGTTAGAGGAAGGTCCAGAGACTCAAGTTGGACTGGTCGGGATCGGTGGACTCAAGCGACTTAAGTGTTTTAAAATGGTTGCGGAGTCTTCTTTTATATTCTTCGGGCTGCTTTATCGGTACAGCCGCTCCAAATACCATTAAATGGGAGGTGGCGCAGTGCTTGCTTCTCAGTTACTTCGCGCATAGCGGGTGCTTGGTTTGTTATCTCCAGCTCGAGCGCTGGCTAGATGCAATGCGCGATTGAGCGATGTACGAATTAAATAGATTATTTGATGTACAATATTAATTTGCTGCAGACGCTAGCGTTACAGTAGTGAGACCGTTATCCAACGTCGCAGACCCCTTGTCCTCATTGTTTCCTCCGTCGGAATTTGATAAACTTTTACCTGCTTGGTTTCTTAGATAATGAGCAGTCTTGCATGTCGAAATTTGTTATGGAATTATGAAGGAATTACGGCCTTGTACACCTATACAAGTTTGAATTCTTGTGATTGTGTTATTACCAAGTTTTTCAAGCCTGCTTTAATTAACTAATTTTAATTTTTTTATTTGTATCTATTAATGCTAAATATGATATATTGCAGTCCAAAAATCTAAAATTGTTAATCTATTCAATTACTATATTATTTAAGCTATTTTAGAAAGGATAGGTTCTTTACCATAGATTGACATAACTTTTGTTTTGTTTATTGGCATTTCTAGATTATACTCACTAGCAATTTGTTGTAATGTAAATGTTGCTTTCTGTGAAAGGCCTTACGAGCTTGCTACTACAAGCTGATCGTCTGCGAATAGGTACGTGGCTGCAAATGTATTTTTGTTAAAACAGTGTGCATACTTATTTGTTTTGTTAATCCATTGCCTCACAACTTCGTCTATATAAACGTTAATAATAATTGGATACAGACCTGTGCCGGTTTACAATTTAATTTCAACTATGAGTGTTTTACTATCGCTAAAGAGATATAGTCAACAAGATCCATACAATCATGTGTAATATCAAATAAATCACAGTATAGCAGAAAAAATCAGTAAAAAGGCCAAATTATATCTTTCAGGGAGAGTTTATATCCCGACATTTATATACAGAAAGTTGGATCATTATTGACAAACGTAAATCGAAAGTAAATGCAGCGGAAATAACATACTTGCTGAAGATACAAGGAAAAAACAAGAAGGCATAGAATTAAGAACCAGATAATACGAGAAGAATTAACATCCCTCACCGTGCAAAAAAATACAAACAGCCAAAACGAATATACCAGATAGAAACCAAGAAAAACACCGAATGAACACCTAATTAAAATAGCATTAAGACGGAAGAAACTAATTTGGAAATACCTATAGGAGATGGATTGAAGCCGCTGTAATAACACTAATAGGAAGAGACAAACAGGAAAGAGAAATTCATGTATTAAAACTTACATAGTGGGTGACCAGTTTCAAAACCGAACTTAGCAAGTTTTTAACTTTTAGTAAAGAAGTGATATGTCTAAGGTAATTGATGCCTTTTAGCCGCGCCCTCCTCTTCCGTATAATTTAAAGTTCTGATCTAAGCAAACTTGTATTTTCTAACTAAATTAAGTGTTTCTAGTAAACTTGTGATTGATATTTCATGTGTTTGCTATGTTCCGTTTTGAAAGCGGTCATTCGGTATATGGTTTCTTAGTATTCTTGTCCATGCGTTACCACTAAAATCATATGTTCGATTATAATTTACTAAATTTTGATAATGTTCATCGTGTTGGTTGAACATGCTATATCTACTAAACTTATATTCGCCAGTCTAGACCATCCTAGAAAGTTGGAATGGGCTTTTATTTGTTTCAGTAACCAGTTACGAAAGTTAATTCGCCCGCTACAGTTTTCTGATAACAGAGAATGCAATAACTTTGGTGCTCCTTGTTGATTTGTATTTTACTAAATGTAATACTGCTTCTTCTCTACTTAGTAAATCTCCTTTGATAACGTAACGTGGAGTTAATCCGCCATTTTCAGCACTTTGTGTATAACTTATCATAGGAGATACAAATTGTTATACAAAGGTGGTGGAATTTAAGACTAAAGTACAACGTAACAATTTTTCTTCATATCCAAAGAAGCTTTTCTCAGTGATCCGTTTAAGGTATGCGAAAGTAAAATACTGATGCCATACTTGATGTTTTTGTGGTGTCGTACACAACTCTCAATAGACTCACTACCCAGGAAAACTTGAATCCTCGGCCATTATATGATCGTGATGAAGGATTAGAAGAAACGGCTCCTATAGCTACTAAATAACAACATGGTCGCCAGTTTTCGTGCAACGACAACTATAACTTCAGACTAACCTGCCGACTAAAGAAACTTTAGTTGCCGTTGAAGGCAAGTCTATCAGAACAATCTATTAAAAAGTAACTAAAGGGTATGTAGATCGTCTAAATGCAACTATAGAAAGCTTTGCTTAAAGCAACAACTAAACGCGAATGCAATTTCGAGCACATATTAAAAACAATTAAAGCACAGACCTATAAAAAGATTACAAAATTAGTGATCTTCCAAAGTCATCCCGAAGTTGAATTTGTAATATATAAAAGCTACAAAGGGTTGTTTGTTAGGCCTTTATGATGTAAGATTCTGGGCAATCTTTCCAAGCAGCATCAAACAATACAAAAGGTACACTTGGGTGCAATTTGCCGGCCGCCGGCTCAATCGGTAGTAGGGGGCGGGATTGATGTCGGTAGAGTTAATGAAGTAAACAAAATGCCCAGCGCCAACAATTTTTTGAAGGTACGACAATTGCACCCCGGTGAACTGTGGAGAAATTGTAAACTCGGTACCTAGCATATAATACTCCCTGTAAGATGGCTCCGATAAAACAACCGGACCGTAGCTAACACAAATCATATGCAGATAATTTAAAATAGTTTAATTTCATGCAAAAATAAGCTATAACATTTTTACATTGACAATCTTAATTCTAGCATGAAATGAAGGATGAGAGCCGCCTTAATTAAGTAACACATGCACTAAATGTACTTACAGTTTTGGACAAACATATACGTTACAACAAGTTAAAAATGGGCCACTTCGTCAGCGGCTCGCTGCGACAGACGTAAAGCTCTGGATCTGGGCGTCGTTGCGTTAGTGGTTCGGCGTCGGCCAAGAACGTTTTGCGGTCGTCGGTGGCCTAGGGGGCCGGCAATAACAACGCCGCTCCCACAGGTCGAAAGAGCAAACCTCGGGACTAATTACGGTACCCTCTTGTGCCCTAATTGTGCGCCGGCGACAAGGAGAAGCGGGCCCGTGAAGGCTCGACAAATCGCCTCGCGGAACGTTGCGGCACGTGGCCCGGCAGGTCCAGCGACTCCAGAGCGAAAACGCAAATTGCGGCAAACACGGCTCGAAGGCGAAATGTTGCCTAGTACGTCTTGCTGTAAGAGGGAAAACAGGGCTCTAATAGAACACGCACGGCCAGGCCTCTCAGCGTAAAATAGCTACTCACCCCAGATGGTTTTTGGGCGCAGAAAAGGAACAGCTCGAAATATGCTAACACCAAATAGATCCGCCTTAGCGAAGGAAACCAAAGTCCTTAATTGCGTTCGGGGGGCTTCATCCACGAAAACGTGAGGGCATTCCTAAGTTCACGTCTCCAACTCGACCAAATAGCCCTAAATAAGCATCCCCGAACTAGTGAATAGCACTAAAGAACTGCTCGCTTCGAAAGCTGGCGAAGAAGACGCGTAGCGAGTCTCGGCCTGCTAATGGTTTTTCCAGATAAAAGCTATCGCCAGAAGACACGGCCGAACGCCAATGCGCAACGCGCGGGAAAATAGCGTTCAAATTCAAAATTATGGCAGGCGGCGCATTCTGCACGTAACAACTCCCCCCTTACCAGAACAGAAAAAATTTCGCAGAAATTTTTTTCTACACGAAGAAATCTACGCCAGACAGCTTGGTCAGACAAAAAAAGAAGAAAAAAAACCAGAAAGGGCATCACCCCGCTAATACGCTTACGAGCACACACACTTGAAAACCCAAACCCACCCCACGATAAGGCAACTACTTGAGAAGGCGGTAGTGACCCCAAGAGGCACCCGTGGCCAGATCAACTCCACGACAGGGATCGAGACGGCTCGTCGCTGCTGGGTGAAAATGCTGCGCCGGTGAGCAGTCCCGTAACGACCCATCGCGAGGAAGCTCCAACCCCAAGAACCCCTCAACATCACCCCGTATCCTCCCAAGTACCCCCCCTGACAACTTCCTACAAAACAAAACCCCGAGGCGGAAGCAAGACCTCCACAGTTGAGGTACTGTGAGACCGAAATGGGACAACACTAAGCAGCGAAGACGGTTTGGGTTCTTCTTTTGACGCTAAAGGGGAGAAGGTAACCCCGGGAAAAGAGGGCCACAGAAACCAGAGAAGTGATAGGCAGAGCCAACATATACGCCATTCGACACACATACTGACCGAGAGACCCTGCAGCGCCCCGAACGGCCTGGAGGAAATCTCTACAAGTCTTAATCCCACTCACACCCAAGATCCATTCAGCACCAAAGACCACAATCACACCAGTTCAAAGAGAAGTAAATTATAAGTATAGTCAGGTTTCATCGCACTCGCACCAGAGGATCCATTTACAACAGAGAATACATTCACACCAGACGAGAAAGGCGAGAAGCCAGATATAGCTCATAAGACCAGAAGGCGAAGGATGAAGGACTAACCGGCTCCAATACAACATTATACAACACGAGGACATATCAGACCGCGATAGCGGATCTCTACCAATCGTTCTTCCAGAAGGCAAAATCGGCACTAGCCGAAGTAACATTCGCAATAAAAAAAAACCGATAGGGCCATACCCTAAAGAGGCCCACCCGAAAGTGGCCAAATAGTAAACCTCACCGGAGGGAAAACACGATGCCAAAATTCCTAAAGGTGACCTACCCGAAGATGCCTTGAAGACGGGAAAGCAAGTTGAATACGCTCCCCAAAATAGTGACCTACCCTACAAATGCCCAACCAACCACCCTAGCGGTATAAGAGGAGAAAAACAAGATGAAAGCGTTTCCTAATAGTGACCTACCCTACAAATGCCCAACCAACCACCCTAGACTCTATACGAAAGGGACACTAGTCCATAGCCGAGTCGTCATAAGGCTTCAAATCTTTGGCGTGCCAAGTACCCTTCATCACATTCCCATCCGGATCTTTAAGCTCATACACCCACCGAGAGAATTTCCGATTAATAATGAACGGGCCCACAAACTTCGCGGCGAGCTTGGCCGTGAATTGGCGTGCGGCATCCGACAACACGTAGTTCCTACGCAACACGGCTTGTCCAGGAACATACTCTAGGGGACGGCGGCGAAGATCGTAACGCGCTTTAGATTTCTCATACGCTTTACCTAGCCGACGTTTTACCTCTACATAAAGTTTATTGATGAGCGAGGCACGGGCATTCAAGTCTTTACTACGATCGAATTGGAGCTCAGGGTTCACGTTGTCCGGGGGAGGTTCGTGTTTAAGCGAGATCTCTCTACCAAAATTAATAAAGTACGGGGTCTTCCCCGTAACTTCATGAACCGAAGTGCGAATCGCGCAAGCGACATGAGAGAGATATCTGTCCCAATCTTGATGATGATCGGCGACATACGCGGTCAACATGGTCTTCAACACTCGATTTATACGTTCGGTGGGGTTGGCTTGAGGGTGGTAATTGGCCGTAAACGAAATCTTACACCCATATCGGTTCGCTAGGGACTGAAATTCGCGGCTACGAAATTGGACGCCATTATCACACACAATGCGCTTTGGAGCGCCAAACATCAGGAAAACATCTTCCTCAAAATGACGGGAGACCAAATTAGCAGACGCGGAGCGCAAGGGGAACGTGAGTGCGAATTTACTAAAGCAATCGGCCACAACCAGAATATACGCATATCCTCGCGATGATCGAGGCAACGGGCCCACAATGTCACCACAAATGACTTCCCAAGGCTTCGAGATAAGGGAATGACCTCCCATAAAACCAGCAGGGGCTCTTTGTTCGGGTTTAATGCGCTGACACGTTTCGCAACGGCGGACATACGCGGCTACGTCGTATCGTAATCTCGGCCAATAGTACTTATGCGCGATACGATGGAAAGTTTTATTTACGCCAGTGTGACCAGCGGTGGGGTCGTCGTGATTCTGCCTAATAACTTCGCGGCGCCGGGGTTTAGGGACCACGAGCTTCCAATGGTCTTCCTCATCATCCGCTAGATCAGGGTAGTTAGACCGATCATACTTAAACAGCTGACCGTTATCAAGTCGCCACTGAGGGAATTTTCGAGGGTTAGTTCCAATCTGATGACACATACGCCTATACCACGGGTCGCGAATAGGTTCGGGTGGAACATTAACTGTATCAATAACCGGAACAGCACGAGATAGAGTATCCGGCACAACATGCTCTTTGCCTTTACGATGGACAATGTTGAAGTCATACTGCTGCAGACGGACAGCCCAACGCGCAATGCGACCAACCGGGTCCTTAATATCGTTAAGCCACTTCAGGCTATAATGGTCTGTCACCACGGTAAATTTTGTTCCCTCAACATACGGTCTAAGTTTCTCTATCGCGAAAAGGACAGCCAAACATTCACGCTCAGTCGTGCTAAAGTTGCGTTCATTCTTAGTCAGCGAACGGCTAATGTAACAAATGACCTTTTCACCATCGGCCTGTTGTTGGGTAAGGACCGCGCCGATGCCATAACCCGAGGCATCAGTTTGTATTACAAAGGGCACGGAGAAATCCGGGCATGCCAAAATCGGGGCCGAAATCAAGTGTTCCTTGATTGTGCGGAAAGCATGTTCACAACGCTCATTCCATACGAACTTAGCGTTCTTCCGAAGAAGAGTCGTCAGCGGGCCTATAAGTGACGAGAAGTTTGGCACGAAGCGTCGGTACCATGACGCCATACCGATAACACGGCGTACCTCGGAAACCGAACCAGGAGTAGGAATACGCGTGATCGCCTCCACTTTTTCCGGGTCGACCAACAAACCCTTCGAATTCACCAAATAACCAAGATACTTAAGCTCGGGCTTACAAAAGTGGCATTTGTCCTTACTTAGGGTAAGGCCAGCAGACAACAAACGAGATACAACCTCCCGAAGAACTGACAGGTGCTTATCGAAGGTGGGCGTACAGATCACAATATCGTCAAGGTATGTAAACACATAGGGTTCTAAATCGGCGCCAACTACACAGTCGATTAACCGCTGCCAAGTGGCCGCGGCCGTATGCAAACCGAACGGTAGGCGACAAAACTGATACAACCCGCGATTGGGGACAGTAAACGCAGTTAAAAGCCTCGAGGAGGCTGCAACAGGAATTTGCCAATACGCTGATTTAATATCGAGAGTGGTGAGGTAGTGCGCATCACGAAGTTTATCCAGTGTACTCGAGACATACGGAATAGGATAAGCATCAGGCTGACTAACTTTATTGAGACGGCGAAAATCAACACAAAAACGATAGCTATCATCCTTTTTCCTGATCATAACAATAGGTGATGACCAAGCGGAAGTGGACGGTTCCACAATTCCCTCTTCCAACATCTTTTCCAACTCCAGATCCACCTGTTTCTGAAGAGCAGGGGAAATAGGATAGTATCGCTGTTTAATAGGGGGCGAAGTCGTCTTAATTTCATGCTCAACTAAATGCGTACAACCGAGTTTATCACCCATCTGCTCAAAAATGTTCTTAACGAATACGTCAAGTTGCTCGCGCTGAGACTGCGTCAAATGTTCGACGGCCTGGATAGCGTTCACGACAGGAACTAAGTCATCCTTAGAAAACGTCCATTCATTACTTCGAAGGTCCGGCACGATACCCATGCGACGCCAAAAATCAGTACCCAAAATTAAAGCATGTGGTATAGAAGGCACAACTATTACGTCCATAAAGCAAACTTTGTCGCGAAGAGTTATCGGGGCCGTGACAGTCCCTAAGCTTCGACATTCCATGCCATTAGCGATACGACACACGGGGGCTTGACTTGACTCAAGTCGACAATGGCCTTTTACCAATTCCCAACCTTCTCTACCTAGGATCGTGCGTGAAGCGCCAGAATCCAATAATCCAAGAAGCTTATTTCCAAAAATAGAGATCTGGAGATAGGGTCGCTCATCAGGGCCAGCATGACTCAAAATAAAATCTAGAACCGCTTTTGAACAGGAGGCCTCCATAACAAAACTAGTGACCTGAGGATTTTGTCTAACGCACGCTAGTCGGTCTCCTAACGGCGCTGAATTCCGTTTCCCGAACACGAAGGGCACGTCCTAATCGTAACGTCGGGTTTCCCGCAGCGAAAACAATGACGTCTCCTCGGCGAGGGACAATCGATAGAACGATGATTAAGTTGATTGCAATTCCAACAACGCGGTGGAGAAGCACCGACAGGATTATTCAATTTTGCGAAAGAATCTCTAGAGGGAGCGCAATTATCATTGGGCGAAACGGCGATCGTATGAACCCTAGGATGGGCTCTAGGCCTTTGATACGCGAGGTCAGGCTCTAACATGCGACTAACGTTAGTTGGGGGTCCACGAAACCCTTGAGCACGTACGTGTGCATCTTCAATTGCCTTACAAGTCTGGATCAAATTTGCGATAGTATGGATAGTCTCCAGGGCCAAATGTGTTTGGAAATGCGGCAATAAGTTTCGTCGGATCAAGCTAAGCCGCGTATACGTCGAGGGCACCGAAGGTAAACGGCGGAATAAATTTTCCATGACAGCCACGAAGACAGTGACCGGCTCGTCAGCACCTTGAGTGCGATTCCGAATCTCATCCCATAACCCGGACTCATAATCGCAAGGGAGAAAGGCGGCACGCAATGCCCTAACTAAAGCATCCCAATCACATACTGTATCCCTAATCGAACGGTACCAAATTAATGCGTGATCAGTAAAGAATTCGACAGCTGACCGGAAGAGTTGCTCTTTCGAAACACCACGTGCGATACGTAATTCCTCTATTCTTTCCAGAAAACTAGACAACCCCGAATGGCCATCAAAACTAAGGTTCCATTTATTAATCGGTAAGTAATTGTTACAGCGAGACGCGGGTTCAAACGCTTGGGTGCTATTTAGGCCCAAAGGCGATTGGAATGAACGAGGGTTACTAATGCCAGGCAAACTAAATCGGACTTGCGAAGGGAACTCGACAGGAGCTCTAGATTGACTCTGAGGATGATCGTGCGCATCATCGAGACTTTGCTCATCGACCTGCGAAGAATTGTCATCAAAATTTAATAAGTTAGCCACGCGTGAAACCGAAGGTGCTATAGTTTCGCTAACCGACGCTAATTTCACTTCCAGATCATCCATAGCTGTTAAGCAGCGATTATACAACTCATTCCTCCTATCGCACAAAGATCCCGTAGGGTTCAAGCGTTCCAGACGATTCGACACATGCAACAACCTAGTCTGAAGGCGCTTATAATCGTTGCTATTACGAACAAGATGCCCCAGGGCCGAAATTTCCTCCACTAAAATTCCCAGTTTCCGGAAACAAATATCTAGTTCCTCCTCAATATTCAATTCAATTCCGGGAAAAGATGCGTTCCCAGATTTCTCTAGTCTAATCCGTGCACGCAAGAGCTTACGCTTATCCCCAGAATTACCGTCACAACAGACACCCCTAATTCGCAGTTCGTAATCTAACTCCTCTACAAGAAGCCGATCGATATCCATACTGAATGATTATGACAAGAAAACCCAGTAGAAAATTGACAGATAATAAATAATAAAAGCGCGCGACGCGAAGGCACACGAGGGACGCAACGTGCAAAACTTTGATAACTAATCACGATCAAAGAATGTCTTACTACTAAATTTAGAAAAACAAAACGCGGGCTACCAGCGTACAATCGCAAGAAGTTCTCCAGGCACTTATCAAATAATCCAGAAGCAAAAAAAAATTGAACGCGGTCCAATAGCAATAACCTCCGAACCAGAGCACAATTACATAAATTTGCAATATTTAAAATAATGGGTTAGGTTCATGCACAAATCTTAATAACTAATGGAATAAATATAGCTTAAAATACTGTTAGTACAACGCATGCAATATTATCACTAAATATTTAAATCGGCGCAAAACATCCTAACAATTCGAATGCAAAAGAAATGGTTCGCTAGCTACGGTTATCACATTAAATGGCAAAATTTGGAAACGCCAAAGCGCACTTAACAAAAACAGGCCTCACGTTCGGCGCCAAATCCTTCTTGTTAGGCCTTTATGATGTAAGATTCTGGGCAATCTTTCCAAGCAGCATCAAACAATACAAAAGGTACACTTGGGTGCAATTTGCCGGCCGCCGGCTCAATCGGTAGTAGGGGGCGGGATTGATGTCGGTAGAGTTAATGAAGTAAACAAAATGCCCAGCGCCAACAATTTTTTGAAGGTACGACAATTGCACCCCGGTGAACTGTGGAGAAATTGTAAACTCGGTACCTAGCATATAATACTCCCTGCAAGATGGCTCCGATAAAACAACCGGACCGTAGCTAACACAAATCATATGCAGATAATTTAAAATAGTTTAATTTCATGCAAAAATAAGCTATAACATTTTTACATTGACAATCTTAATTCTAGCATGAAATGAAGGATGAGAGCCGCCTTAATTAAGTAACACATGCACTAAATGTACTTACAGTTTGGACAAACATATACGTTACAACAAGTTAAAAATGGGCCACTTCGTCAGCGGCTCGCTGCGACAGACGTAAAGCTCTGGATCTGGGCGTCGTTGCGTTAGTGGTTCGGCGTCGGCCAAGAACGTTTTGCGGTCGTCGGTGGCCTAGGGGGCCGGCAATAACAACGCCGCTCCCACAGGTCGAAAGGCCAAACCTCGGGACTAATTACGGTACCCTCTTGTGCCCTAATTGTGCGCCGGCGACAAGGAGAAGCGGGCCCGTGAAGGCTCGACAAATCGCCTCGCGGAACGTTGCGGCACGTGGCCCCGCAGGTCCAGCGACTCCAGAGCGAAAACGCAAATTGCGGCAAACACGGCTCGAAGGCGAAATGTTGCCTAGTACGTCTTGCTGTAAGAGGGAAAACAGGGCTCTAATAGAACACGCACGGCCAGGCCTCTCAGCGTAAAATAGCTACTCACCCCAGATGGTTTTTGGGCGCAGAAAAGGAACAGCTCGAAATATGCTAACACCAAATAGATCCGCCTTAGCGAAGGAAACCAAAGTCCTTAATTGCGTTCGGGGGGCTTCATCCACGAAAACGTGAGGGCATTCCTAAGTTCACGTCTCCAACTCGACCAAATAGCCCTAAATAAGCATCCCCGAACTAGTGAATAGCACTAAAGAACTGCTCGCTTCGAAAGCTGGCGAAGAAGACGCGTAGCGAGTCTCGGCCTGCTAATGGTTTTTCCAGATAAAAGCTATCGCCAGAAGACACGGCCGAACGCCAATGCGCAACGCGCGGGAAAATAGCGTTCAAATTCAAAATTATGGCAGGCGGCGCATTCTGCACGTAACAATATATTTAAATAAGGTATACTTTAAGGAGTTCCAGATTGTAGAAGTAGATTGTCCATGTAGTGGAATCGAGATTGTCTGTTTACCTATAGCAAGTTCTTCAAGTGAATTCATCTTTTTATGCGTTTATCGTCCGCCTAATGCATCTGCAGATCAAGATTTGGAGTTTTCTAAGAAAATAACTGAACTGGTATCTCGTTATAAAAAGTCAGACATTGTTTTACTTGGTGATTTTAATTTACCTAGGTTAAACATGTCGATGGGGACAACCCCAAATGCAAATCCCGAAGCTTTATACCATGACTTGTTTGTCAACACAAATTTACAGCAGCTAATTACAGAACCGACTCGTTACCGAAACAATCAGATACCGTCATTGCTGGATCTGCTTCTCACCAACGATTCTCAGCTTTTCACAGAAATTAAATATCTGTCTCCCATTGGTAAGTCTGATCATGTTGTCATTTCTACAAAACTTCAATTTTCACACAGTTTAGCGACACAGAAGTTGGTGAATATAATGAAGACTGTTATAGATTATAATTGCTTAGATGAAGAACTAACAAACCTTCCCTGGCAAACCCTATTGAGTGAGAAATCAGTCAACCAACAGTGGGAAACTTTCTGCGACGTTGTGAATAAATCAATCGCATCAAACTCACGTTCACGCTCTGTAAAATCAGTTCCTAGCAAACCTTGGATAAATGAAAACATTATTCAAGATTTCAAAAAGAAAAAAAGCCTATGGCAAAGGTTTAAAAGGTCAAAATTGCAGACTGACTATGAAGTTCATAGACATTTTTCCAACTCTTTGTCCAACAAAATTTATAAATTGAGGCAGAATTATGAAGATGATTTGGTTGTGAATGGTGACAAGAAACAATTTTATAAGTACATTCGAAGTTCGCTGAATTCTAAAGTAGGAATACCATTAATTAAAAATGAATCAGGTGAACTTTGTGAAAATAATTTACAAGTAGCAAATGTCCTGGCAGAAAAATTCTACTCGGCTTATACCATTGAATTAAATAAAGATAGTCCTAATATACTTACCCCGGCAAACGTGAGTACGATTGATGAAATCCAGTTCACTCCAGCTGTTGTGCTCAAACATCTCCAAAATATCAAAAAAGGAACATCGCCTGGTCCAGACGGTATTACTTCGTATTTCTTAAAAAATTGCTGCTCATCACTTTGTTTGCCCCTATCGATCATTATGACAAGCTCTTTTGTTGAAAAATATTTACCAGATATGTGGCGCATTGCTCATGTTACTGCTATTTACAAAAAAGGTAATAAGCTAGATGCCGAGAATTATAGACCCATTAGTTTGGTGAGTATCTGCGCGAAGGTTATGGAATCCATTATAACGGAACATTTGACCAAATTTTTCCTGGAAAGTGGCGTTGTCCCAGATGCTCAACACGGGTTTTTAAGTGGACGCTCGGTGATTACTAACTTATTAAGTTGTGTGAACGATTGGACAAAATCGGTGGACTCTGGTGCCTCAGTAGACATTGTTTACCTCGATTTCTCCCGCGCATTTGATCGTGTTCCACACTACAGACTTATATCCAAACTGAGACATTTTGGAGTGAGAGGAAATCTTTTGAATTGGATTGAAGACTTTTAAAAAACCGTACGTTCAAAGTGAAAGTGGGTGACTGTTTTTCGAGTTCCTTTCCTGTTGTCAGTGGCGTTCCACAGGGATCTGTTCTCGGACCCCTTTTGTTCCTTGTGTTCGTGAGTGACCTGCCAACGTTAATTAAGACCACCTGTTCCTTATACGCCGATGATACGAAAATATATGCAGATCCAAATACCTGTCATGACGAGCTGCAGGACGACCTGAATCGGATCTCCAAGTGGTGTAACGACTGGTTACTTCCGCTGAATACTGGTAAATGTGTTGTACTCCATGTGGGTAAGTCAAATCCGAATCTAGATTACACGTTACATCAGCAGATTTTGAGAGGGGTTCAGTTGCAAACTGATCTTGGAGTTACTGTAACTAGCGATTTGTCGTGGTACACCCATATTAGTAAAATATGCAAAAAGGCAAATTCCATTATGCATCTACTTCGGAAAGCATTCTCTCGGCCATCTCCACATACAACCAAGATTTTGTATACCACATACATCAGGCCGATTCTGGAATACGCAGGACCCGTGTGGTATCCGGTACTCCGTAGAGATGTGGAATTGTTGGAATCAACACAACGAAGAGCAACAAGAATGTTCTACGGTGCCAATCGTCCTTCTTACGAAGAAAGACTTGCGATAATGGACCTAGGATTCTTCGAGCAAAGGCGTCTTCGGGAGACTTAATCATAAGTTACAGAATAGTGAACAATTTATTTTCTGTGAACATGGCGTCATTGTTCGTGTTAAATGCTGACGATAGACTTCGAGGCCATATGTATAAGTTAGTGCACGAACAGTATCGCACCAGACAAAGACAACACTTTTTGCAGAACCGAATTTTTGACCTATGGAACAACCTGCCAAGTAATGTTGTAGAAGCTCCAACGGTTAACACATTTAAAAACAGACTGGAGGATATATTATAAGAATGTTTAGTTAGTTTTTTTTTTTAGTTTAGTTTTAGTTTTATTTTAGTTTAGTTTTTAGTTCTTTTTTCCTTTTTTTGGGTTTGTTTATATTAGGTACAAGTGCACACTGTACACAAATGTTTGTTTTACAACTATTATGTAATAAGAGTTTATAGGACTTGTCCTCAACTCTTCTCATATTATTAATAATAATAATAATACTTTTTGTTCAGAATTCAACTTCCTATCGATTGTGAATATTTTATACTGAGTGCCCCATTTGAAAAAATAGAACTTTTTGACATAACTCGCGAACGCGATGTTCGATTTTGATTCCGTTTTCACCATCGTAATTGGCGAAAAAAAAAAATACTAGTTTGCCTACGTAACTGACTTTGTAGCTCCAGTAATAACGAGGTTAGCGACAGTGCCGACCTAACTCTGAAAACCGTATATATATAGTGTGAATAAGTATTGGGTTACAGCAATTTCTCATTTTTATTTATTTCATAATGGGAAATGTCATGGGGTATAAGATTTACACCAACAGCTGCAGGTATTCTAGTCTGGACCGTCTTGAATCAGTGGCGCTTCCGGACAACCCACCCGGTCTGCTCAGGATCTAGCTGGTAAACTTTGCTATACCATGTTACGTTTCGTTTGTGCTTCTACAATTTTTTAAGTCTGTGCCCGCAGTTTAGGTTTTTCAAGGACTGTGGGACCTTTTGAATCTCGCGCAATTCCCTCCAATGCATTTTCTCGGCTCGATCATGCATTAGAGTAGCTTTCGTTTTTCTGGCGAATGTTCTTTCTAACGTGTGCACTTATGCCCTGCAGTTAAGTGTCCCTAATAATTGTATAAGTTCTACGGGCTTTTGGTTCTCGTTTTGTTGGAATTTGCCTGCGCCGATACGGCGAGATATTGCAACTTGGCAATTCGGTGAGAAGTTTTTTCTCGCGTCAAATGTTGTGGCCGCATTCTTTGCATACGCCCGAGTTTCGGGCCGTTAAAACCGTTAAAACCATTGAATATTCTAGGCAATGATCTGGTACGTTAAGTACTGCATTTGTTTGCCGTATTAACTACTGGGGGTTTCCTCAGAACCCCGTAGGCCCCCCGTTTTGAATATCGCAGTCATTTGACTGTTACGCTTCATGAATCCAGCTTAGGAAGTGCACGAAGTTCTTCCATTCTCGGAGCGCAAAGGAACCTCCGTTACCTTCTTTTAAACTGTGCCTAGCGTAATTTACTATTTGTGTATTTTTAAAGTGTTGTAAATGTTTATTTACTTTCCAGTAGATTAAGTATTTCGATGTGTACCTTGAAACAATATTTACTACAATATTCAGTAATCTACCTTAACCGATGTTTAAAAACTAGTCAACAGTAATATCCCAAGTGCATTAAAATAGCCGATTAAATTTTGACGTTTTCTGTCAGAATGTTTTGCTAAGAAATTTGTTAAGTAAATTTGCCGCTCAACAAGAATCCCGAGTGCACAGCACGAGGGATTTTGAAGCGGAAAATTTACGAGATATATTTCTTCAGAGCAAAACATTCTGACAGAAAATCGTCAAAATTTATTCAGGCTAGTTTACATGCACGCGGGATGTTCGGAGTGATTATTTCCTGAATAAATAGATAAAATTCAGTTGGTGAAGCTCCTTTAATAATCATGTTAAAATAATGCACAAGCGATTAAATTTTGACATAAATTTAACCGCGGTTAAATTTTGACGTTTGAATTTAAGTCATTATTAAACTGACAGAAACCATGGTGATTACGCATTATTATGGATATGAAGGAAATAATCACCTGTAACTTGTATGTGATAAATGTGATTAATTATACTGTGATACTTGCACTGTGGTCTTGTTCTTTTGTTACTGCTATCTGAATTGAGGTTGAGCTTTTCTTTTAGGATGTTTTATGCTACTATGTGTTTACGAACTTTCCCTGTATACCTGGATACACCTGTCGTTAATTGGTAAATTCGTTGGTGCCCTAATGAGCTTCTGTTAATTAATTGTAGAGTATGTTCATGTTCTTATTTGGATATTTCACCACTCTGAAAATTAAAAATATTAAATACGAACGTTTGGAGGGAAAATCTGCCCTCGTTATCACCGGCTAACAATTAAAAATTAAAACTAAAAATGACCAAGGAAATTAGATTTTTACTGGGACGGAAAAACCCCCAACCTCCAATGAATTGCTTGGCAACGACATTTGATTATCTATACCTCCTTGATCTAATATTTAAGAAACGATAGCCAACTCTTGTCTAAAAATATAGAAAAAGAAGAAACGCATTTTTCTTCGTTGAGTAAAATACACTCCGTTTCTTTAATTTTACGTTTAGTTGACATCGATTCTTTAAACAAGATCTTTGTGTTATGCCACTGTAGTTTGTGGTGGTTATTCCAAGAATGTTCTGCCAGCTTAGAGTTATTGAATTATTTTTAATTTTCAGACTGGCAAAATACCCAAATAAGAACATGAACTATATCACGCCACAAAGAAGTTTCAGAGATTATCTAAAGAATTGCACGCCGTCTCCATTTGAGCTAGTCGGCCGGCAATTGTATTGAAGTAGCAATTGAAGTTAAAACATAACGTTTAATATAACATTTTGAGAGTTTTAACCAACGAATCTCCTTGTCAACATAACAACCACCACACAAATTTATGGGAATTTCTCAAATCAGACATCGTTCTGGATTCACTTGCGTCAAGCACATGGTTACATTTCGGCAAACCTGGGAGCCGAACATCAAAGAGGTATGCCTAAACTTCCTTTTTTTGTGCCTGACGCCTTGGTTCTATTGTGTGCAATTAATTTTAGCTCCTTTTTTTCTCCACGTACGGCCAAATTAGACCCCTTTGTGAACGCATGGTACCCTTGGGTTTATTGCGACCTACGTGATAGAAAGCTCCGATCCTGCAGTTAGGTTGAGACCAATCTGCTCGGCCTCCTAACGCAGGTTTCCTGTGGATTCCGTGAAGTATTCGACAGGG
Organism: Agriotes lineatus; assembly: GCA_940337035.1. NCBI lineage: Eukaryota > Metazoa > Arthropoda > Insecta > Coleoptera > Elateridae > Agriotes > Agriotes lineatus. The sequence continues at coordinate 43,927 of CALNHX010003442.1, read as the reverse complement.
TTTTCTACACCTCCGCGAGCTGCTATGTAGCTGCCCAAGGTCTGTTTTATAATTGCTCGACCTGCATCGCATCATAGGTGCTTCGAGTTTAACCTACAAATTGAACCCCCTTGTGTACATGTCCCCGAATTTGTATTAGGATTCTTAATGTGTTTGGCACATACCAAATTATTTGAGCTAATAGAGTAAACTTAGAAATTCTCGTGTGTAGCACAGTTTAAATGTAAACATAACTTGGATGTGTCTCACATGTCATCCGAGTGAATATTACCATTCAATTTGTAAAGTTGTGAAGCGAAATTGCATAAGCCTCATTTAAATTTGAATTCACGTCATGTCAATGACCGAATAGTTTAGTTGAGTTGAGCTAAAACAATCCCGTACTTGCAAGATATTTCAATAATCAACCCGCTTTACCTGACGTATTGAAGTATTATTTATGAATTTCACATAAATTACCACGCGACTTCCGGGTTATATAGCACCAGATCTGAACCAAGATCTTGCGTTAATAGGACCATTTGAATATAAATATGAATGTCAACTAACAGTTTCCTGCATTTGAGGATTTGGGGTCATCTTCAACCCGCTACCCTAAATTTAAATAGTAATAATTTTAGCCGCAATTGTAGGCCTTGTCTAAATAAAAGATTTCATTTGTACCTCTTGCTGCAATATTTATTGGTATTAAACATCTCTTATTAATATTTATGCTACTGTGATTTGAAATGTGAATTTTAATTTGGTTTTGCCGTTATTGAAATTTGTTTATGTATGTACCGCCGAGCACTTTTGTTGAGATAAATTATATTGACTCGTTATCTACGTTAATTTTCAGGTTTGGTCAGTAGCGCCTTCTGTAGTGTACCGTTGGATTAGCAAAGTGCTGGGTTACCTGTTACTTTGCTCCCATAATTTTCTTACAGCTAAAGATTTGAGTCTTTTGTTTTACCCACGACCAGCTCCGGATGAGAAGTCGGTTGCCTTTGCTTGTCCCTTTTACAGTCAGGTTGACAGTAACAAGTTTCGAAATATTAACAATAAAAAAAGGTATAGAAGAGATGATCAAACTTTGCAATTATGGTTGTACCCCCGAACTAATGAAGAAATAACTATACAACATCAGCAGCTAATTAACATAGTAAAAAACTTAAAACATAATGCTTCGGCCATATTGAGACATGAACAGTATGCAACTTTAAAAACACTGCTAGAAAGAAATATAGCAAGATAAAAGATCCTAAAAAGGAACTCATGGTTTAAGAACGTACCGGTCGAAACACAGAGACGCTAGTTCATAGTACACAAAATCGAGATGATTTTGCCATGACAGCTGCTAAACTCACTTGAGATAGTACCGAACGGAACAGAACAGATAGATAGTTCTGTATTTAAATTATCATGTACTATGCAAGACGAAAAAAAGTGGTACAAGTCTTGATAGAGATTTTAGCATAATTTGATTAGCTTAAACGAGGCTTTGAACAATTACGTTTATTATATCCATAGCAACGTCTAAACAATTTGACGGTTTAGTTAGAAATACCTAGCAACTGTACATATTAAAGCAGTCACATTCACAACAGACCATACTTACTATACCAGTTTTTTTTGTCTTGCATAGTACAACACTGATATAAGTAATTGATCTTTGGAAATGCGTCAGCATATAATAATACTGAAATATTACTACATGGTATTCTCAAAAAACCACAAGCAGTAATTATTGTGAATTTAATTTGTATTCTATTTGTTATGAATAGGAACACTGATGAGGATGTAGCTTCACGAGTAGTACTGGTCACCTAAACTTTGTGAAACGTAGCACATGATCTATCCGTCACATTATATTTGTGGTCGAATCGTCAACAATCAACTCTATGATTATTACTTCAAACAGACTCGAGAACCCAAGAATAATCAATTCGGTGGTGCTGGGAGGTAAACTGATCTCTTGTTGAACAGATAAGAACTACAGAACAGAATTAGAGCACGTCAAGACATTTCGCGGTGCACACGAAGAAGTCTTCACGCGATATTCTCACTCTGCGGCGACATGCTATTCCCGGCAAATTTTAGGGATGAAAGGAGTATTTGCATTGTTTTGCATTTATAATCCTAAGAGGATTGGTCGCGGCGTCTCCCATTTCAGTGATTCAATTATTTGTTAATTAGTTACTTTAATGCGCTGCAAAGCACAGACGTTACCTTTGTAAGAATTTAACGAGCGAAATTACATTTACTCGATCTGGGTCCCATTAAAAATGTGTCAATTTTCAGAGTTTTAAAATGCGCCCAGGATACTTGCCGAAGGCTGCTTCGAGCTTTACGGCGCAGTTAAAACCAGGAAGAGTGAACTTGACATAGTAAGATACTTTAGGAATCGAATTTTGGTGTTGTGTGAAGTACAGCTCCGAAAAATGGGGATGCAATATGACATGACCTATTTAAATAAATGCAAATGAACTATTCTGATAGTATAAGGTCAGCCAGTAAATGACTACAGAAATTTTGATAACAGGTTTATTTAAAGATATTTAAATTTTTTGGTCGTTACGGGAAGTGGCAGTGGCGCTATCATAAAGCACTTCTGAAGTAGTTTAGAACAACTAAGGTATTAAATTATTTCTTATTGCTACGTACACGTGTTTGTAAAAAACTAATAAAATACTAATTGTCTACTGCATAGTTCAGAAGAAAATTCTTGGAAGCACGCCGCTTATGGCAAAGCTTTTCCCAATCGCTACTGCCCTACCATGTGAAGTTTGGAAAACTTTATCAACTGCTGAGGGATAGTGGTCCTGTTGCAAAACCTCCTTGTGATTGCGGATGGCTGAGGTCAGTGTCTACGCCTGAGGTGGAAGATCAAATTGTGACCACCCCGAAACGGGTGTAAGGAACATTTCGGCTGAAGTGAGTGTACGTGTCTTGTTTGAAGAACTTTTCATCATCAGCGTTTGTATCCGCATCATATCTAACGCGTGCAAGCTCATGCTCGCTATGACCACCAAGCAAAAATAATTTTCTGTTAATGGTTTTTCTTGTGGAAAGCTGCTGAACGTTAGGATATCGATGCTAACATCCTCTTCACTGCAGATTCACTAAAGATGGAATTTGTAATTTCCACAATAACCTTGTTTGGTCAGACGAGAATTCAGATATCAACAGTGTTTCAGTGTGAATATCTGGCTGGGCGTTTTAGGAGTTAGATTACAAGGGGTGCCTTTAAATCTGACTCTTTGGCTTATGCGAGATGGGATACCAGCGCATTTTAATCTTGCTATTAGGGAGCACCTGCACGTAACATTTCATGGGAGATGGATACGACGAGAGGGTACCATACTATGGCCTTCTATGTCTCCGATTGAAATTCTTTGGACTTTGGACTAAAAGTATTAGTGTACGTAACACTGTAATAGCGAATTGGACAGAGTAGACAGGACTTTTTTTAAAGGGTACGGGGTTTTTTCCTGAGATGATGACATTTCGAATATCTTCTTGGATAATTGTGTTTTGTGACGCTAAATAAAAAAACTATTATTTAAGCTATCGAAAAAGAAAATCGCTCTTATCTCGAAAACGGTTGATTTGCAGACCAATGTAGCTCTGTATTAAGATTTGTAACTTGATTTTGGTTGCATTATATATTTTTACTTCCCTCGGTTTAAATAGTTAACCGTAAAGTCTGCATAGTTGCATTCCATATTTAAAACTAATTTTACGTAGTATAGTGGCTCAGTGGTAAGAGTGCTAGATTCGTATCAGTGGTCCCTGGTTCAATACTCGAGACAAGTATGAGTGTAAGTAATAACAAATCTGTAAAAGGCTTTACCCAGAACTTCCTTTGTCGACATTGTGACACTAAATAATTTTAAAAATCAAATTACGTTAGGAGTAAAAATATCTTCACGTCTCTAATAAATTAAATACATTTTCAAATAAAAAGAAACGTTACCGGTGGTCGAATTCGAACTGCAGGCGGACAGCGTGTGCAGCCCCAACGTTTTGTGGAATATTGTAACGGACTGGACAATTTCTACCTGCGGCACGGAGCACCGAATTTTCGAATTCCTGCGTCGCAGCTATATTTAGTAACGCACAAATTTGTGCCTCCTTGTTGTATCGTAAAACATATATTCTGTATATACTGGCTCCCATTTTGGTAAGAATAAAGCCTGCGCTATGTACAAATTATTACTTCTATCTATTACTAAGTTAAATGAAAAATAAACAACAATTTATTTTTTTAAGGTGCTTACTCTGTATATATTTGTCTGAAATTTTCACGGTTTCATGCAACGTATATACAGTGTCCGCCAAAAAGTCGGCATAATATGGGAAACATTTTTGATTTTGATTTTTCAAAAAAACTTTTTACGTCAATAATAATTTGCGCTTGTCTAAACGCCTATTTAGCCTCTATCATATACACAGAGTGATTTTTACTTGTTTAGAAAATGAAGTTTTTCGAAATTGTCAAAATCTAAAAAGTGCTATTTTTCAGAAATTAAGTAAGATTTCAATGAGATTTTTTTAGTGTTTGTTGTTTTTAGCTAACTATACAATCTCAAGGCCAGAAAACACCTATTTTTTAACTTTAGCTAAAAATACATTTTCCAATTTTTTAAATATATCTCGAAATTTCACATATTATTATAAAGACTTACTATTAAAATTCAATTTTATTTATGTGAACACTTTAAAGATTTATAATTGGCGAAAATAATATAAAATGTTAATTGCTTCTTTAGATTTTTTATTATTACCGAAAAGTAGTATGTTTGCATAATGATTACGTTTTTTATGCTAGGAGCTTTTTAGGAGAAATATTTTTCAATTCTAATTAATATCTATTTAAATGGCTTTTAGAAACTCTAATCTAGCCTTCTTAATGAATTACTGTTACAAAAATCCCTTAAATGTTCTCTTACAGTTGTTTAAATGAGGAGATTTTTCTTTATCCAATTACATGTTCTAAAAAAATCTTCTCATTTAGACAACTGTAAAAGAACATTTACAGGATTTTTGTAACAGTAATTCATTAATAGGACTAGATTAAAGTTTCTAGAAGCCATTTAAATAGTTATTTAAAAAGCCCCTTGCATAAAACACGTAAAAATTATGCAAACATACTACTTTTCGGTAAATAATAAAAAATCTAAAGAAGTAATTAACATTTTATATTATTTCTCCCACTTATAAATCTAAGTCTTCACATAACAAAATTTTAATTTTAATATTAAGTATTGATATGTGAAATTTTGAAAAATATTTTAAAATTGAAAAAATAATTTTTAGCTAAAGTAAAAAAAATAGGGGGTTTCTGCCCTTGAAATTGTTCAGTTAGCTAAACATAACAAACTCTAAAAAAATCTCATTGAAATTTTACTTAATTTCCGAAAGATAGCACTTTTCGGATTTTAACAATTTCGAAAAACTCAATTTTCTTTAATAAGTAAAAATCGCTCGGTATATATGATAGGGGCTAAATAGGTTTTTAGACAAGCATACATTACTGACGTAAAAAGTTTTTTTGAAAAATCAAATATAAAATGTTTCCCATATTATGCCGACTGTTTGGCGAACACTGTATATTATATAATACTAGCAACCAGTGAGACAAATGTCTCATTCAATAGAACAAAAAGACCGTTTTTCAAATAGAACTCGTATTAAATAAAAACAATAATATTTTTTTAAATATTTTATTTTCTCGAAAACCGGAAGTGTCACGTGACTGAAATTCGGTTCCTGACCTGACATGACCATTCCAAACATATAACTTTCATAACTTTTTTCTCTATCTCTTAAGGTTTGGCTGCTGAAACAGCGTCCCGGACACACAAAACAGCGTCCCAGACAAGCCTATCTTCTTATATATAAGAATAGAAGTCCTGACTGACTCATCAACGCCCAGCCCAAACCCTTGGACCTAGAAAACTGAAATTTTGCACAGACTTTCCCTTTAGGATGTATACAAGGAATAAGGAAGAATATTTCGAAATTCAACCCCTAAGGGGGTAAAATGGGGGTTCGAATTTTGTATAGAAAAATAATATTAAATAGACATTTCGACTTGAAACTTCGTAAGAGGATTCCTAAAAACAAATAAGCAAACACGTATTTCGTGATTTTCCGAAAATCAACCCCTTAGGGGGTGAAATGGGGTAAATAAGCATAAAATCGACATGGGTGTCGTTATTGAGGTTTTTAGGACGTTGATTGCGAAAATGGCATTTGAAATTTGGCAGCCAGAATTCTCATAAGGAGTACGTATCCGCTATGAAAGGGTTTTTGAAAATTCAACCCCTAAAGGGGTAAAAAAGGGGTTGGAATTTTGTAAGATCAAATTTTGAACTAAGTCATTCAAAGTTTTTAAAGTTTCTCCCCTAAAGGTGAAAATAGAAGATAACGGGACGGGACGGGACGGGACGGGACGGGACGGGACGGGAGCGGACGGGAAACAAAGGAAAGGGTTGGGGGGGGGGAGGGGAGGGAACGGGACTGGACGGGAAGGAAAGGGAAGAGATGGGATGGGTGGGGAGGGAAGGGGGCAGGACGGGACGGGACGGGATGGGACGGAAAGGGAAGGGATGGGATGGGACGGGAGGGAACGGGACGGGGCGGGACGGAGACGGAGTCGGAAAAAGAGACGGGATGGGGAAAGAGACGGGAACGGGAACGGAGACGAGATGGGATGGGATGACAGAAAATAATTAGTCATTAGTCTATTTAATACACAAATAACGAAAATGGCATTTATTTTTAAGTCCAAGATGGTGGACATGACATAAGGGAAGGGACGGGACGGGGCGGGACTGGACTGGACGGGACGGGACGCGACTGGACTGGACGGGAAGGGACGGGACGAGACGGGACGGGGCGGGGCGGGACGGAACGGAACGGGACGGGACGGGACGGAAAGGGAAGGAATGGGATGGAAGAGGAGAGGACGGGACGGGACGGGAAGGGACGGGATGGGACGGGATGGACGGAACTGGACGGGACGGGACTGAACGGCAAGGGAAGGGACGGGACGGGACGGGAAGGGGCGGGACGGGACGGGACGGAACGGGACGGAAAGGGAAGGGCAGGGATGGGATGGAAGGGGAGGGAACGGGACGGGACGGGACGGGAAAAGACGGGACGGGACGGGACTGGACGGGACTAAACGGGACGGGAAGGAACGGGACGGGAAGAAAAGGAAAGGGAAGGGATGGGATGGAAGAGGAGGGGACGGGACGGGACGGGACGCGATGGGTCGGTACGGAGACGGGGAAGGAGAAAGGGATGGGACGGGGCAGGATGGGTTGGGATGACAGAAAATAACTAGTCATTATTTAATACACAAATAACGAACCTCGCGCGAACGAAGTCGCGGGTAACAGCTAGTTATATATATGTGGATGGATGTATGCAAAATATCATCTTCCTTCTACAAACAGTTTTTGAGTTATACAGCCAACAAACAGACAGACAGACTGACAGAATTGAGAAAACCTGTTTTTCGTCATCTAGGGACCTTGAAACGTGAAGATCTGAAGAAATCTCGGAAGGTGATTTTTTCGTGATTACAATACTTGCTTCGACTTTCAGACGAGAGAAGTAAAAATTACAAAAAAACATTTGCTTTCAAATTTGGTTAAGAGTTAAGTTAACCAATGGAGTAAAATACGAATTTTAAGTTAAACGTAGCATTGGATTCAATAACGTGATTTCAAGGTAGCATAGACGTTATATTGAAAAAACATGAAAAACAGTTGTGATTTTGACAAAAGCATAGTACTTAAATTGTAGCCCTCTCCATATTTCATAAGATAATAATGATTGGAGACTAAAGCAAGAGACTGAAATCCAAATTTAATTTAGTGTACAGTTACCGCCAAAGAAAATAAAGTAGTTCTGCATTATAAATTATTCTTCCTTTATCAACAATATTAATTTGTGGCATTTTTAAGCAAAACTGTATCGTTGACAAATTGATGAAATTCCTAGAATTACGGCTACTATGCTTTTTTCACAAAAGTTTTGAAAGCAACAATACCAACTAAATTAAAACAAAATTTGTTATAATGTATTGAAATCCTTCCAGTAGGAAATATAACCAGATTTGAACTCGGCACCATATGGATTTATTGAACAAGCCATTCCCATGTTCCACTCGGTGCATTTTTAGGACGATTGATCACAAAACACTAACACTTCAAATTTATTGCCGCCGATACAACGGCATTGCCAACGAGTTGCCGCTCTTAAAAAGCAATTTCCTGGAAATCTTTTAGCACAAGACAACCACATTCATTGGCTTGCATTTATATTCCATCAGTAAACGAAAATGCAAAAAATAGGTTTGAGATGAATGTTCTCACGACTGTGCAACGATTAATATTTTTATTATATTATCTGAACATACCCGTAGGGCTTTTAGAGTTTACTTTTAATTCATAATACGAGAGCTTGCATTTTAAGTAAGCATAGGGTAGACAGCAACGTTTTTATTATTTTTATTTTTTTTATATTTTAATGTAATCGTTAGCAGTTTCTTGCAATACTACACCTAGATGTACAGACACCTTATAAACTAAACGCCGTACTTTTATACGATGGCTGTTCTGTTAATTATAAGTTATAAAGATTCCCTGAAATTTAGCAGCCCCCGCATTTGCCGTCTGGACATCTCTTACCACGTATGCTTTTTTAATTTTTGGAAACGGAAGGAGATCGCTGGGGTAAGATTTGATGTACTGTATGGAGGGTGAGTGACCAGCTGGGTTCCAGATTCGTCAAAAAAATAAAGTTTTTGCAGCCGTGTGCGTGTTTTGGTTAACTAGAGTACGGTAATAGTAATTAGACTAGCAACCCAGTGAGACAAATGCCTCATTTAAAAAAACAAGAAAGACCGTTTTGCAAATAGAACGCGTATTCACCACACGTACGTATATGACGTCATTGTTGGTAGCAAACTACCAGTCGCATTCGCCTTGATAAAATTTGCTTAGAATCTAACCTAAAAAGTTAGGATTAGAATAATTAAGATAATAATTAGTGTTAGAGACTGAAATTCAGTTCCATTGGACCGGACATGACCATTACAAACATATAACTTTAATAACTTTTTTCTCTATCTCTTACGGTTTGGCTGCTGAAACAGCATCCAGACAGACACGTCTATTAGATAAAGGATTAGGCTTAATTACATACAAAGTGACCCGCTGGAAAGAAATCATCCCCCTTAAAATTAGTATTTTCGGGCAGTTAGTCTAATTTTTCACTGTACATACATTAGAACAAATGGTAAATTATTTGTAACAACATTAAAAATTTCTTACGTCTTATTGTAAAAAATCATTGTATTACGAGATATAATATAGTACTTAATCACAGTTTATTGACATCATTAACTAACTTGTATTTACCGTGACTTTTGCTCTAATTTTTGTTAACACTTTTAAACAAAGTGACATGAACAAAAAAAAATTGATTATAATGTCTACAGGTCCTTTAGTATAACAGAACACGCAGTAAAAGCAAAAATAAATGAAGTACTTTAAACAACAATAATTTTTAAAATTTAGATTTTATTTCCATGGATTTTTACTTCCTTTTACGATAAAGGCAGTATTGGATTCACCCCAAAAATTCGAAATTGAGTTTTCAACAGATCTTCACGTTTCAGAGTCCCCTGATCCCAAAAAAACATAGTTTTTTTCATTGGTCTGTCTGTGTGTCTGTCTGTCTGTCTGCCTGTGTGTCTGTGAACAGAATATCTTAAAAACGAAAAGAGGTATGCCGTTGAAACTTCATATATAAGTTTTGTGTACTATGTAGATGCGACAGCAAGCTTTTGAAGAAAATCGCTTACCGGAAGTAGGTGTTTTCAGTTTTTTTCGATTTTTTCAAAAACGGCTCTAACGATTTTTTTCAAACTTCACATTTTTATTACATTTTGAATGTGAATTAATATGAGATAGGTGATTTTCCAGTTGAATACTTCTCAAATGGGTTTCTTTTGTTTTTTTTTTCTATTTTTTTATTAACTCCTATTTTAAATAGAACACCCGGTATATTATTACATTTTTGAATTTAGCTTAAAATTCTAGAAAAAAACTTGTCTCTTCAACTAACGCTCTATTTTGTACCGTTTTTGCAGAATCTGTAATTTTTGAAATTTTTTGACAAATGCTTAAAATTTAAAATCAAATGTTTGGCTAATTATAAGATCCTGTAAAAGGAAGTTGTATGCGTGTATCTCACAATCCTACAATCTAGAAGGTTGCCTGGATCTCGAGTAGCGGCCGTACCACCGCAGGCACGCGACTTGCCTGACGTTTTGCGACACCCAAGCGAGACCGCCGAGCCTCAGCACATTGAATGAATGCACATTAGATACATGAAAAAACTGCAGTTTATATATTCCAAAATGAAAAATTGTATAGTCTGGGAATTTGAACATATTGTTTACCTTAAAAGAAGGGGAATTTCCTATTCTTTAGAAAAGTCTAATTCTGTTTCTTAATAAATTTTTGGGAGCTTTTATTTTTAAGTATTTAAACTTAGTACTTTACGCAGGTGTAAGATTATCTCAAAATTGCAGGGCTCGTAACATAAATTGAGTAAAGAAATGTGTAAATACATAGTGACCTAAAATTTACGAAATATGTACGAAATAGTGCCTTTTTGCATGCTCCATAAGCCTCAAATTGAACGAAATTCCCTCTATTGTTTGTCCTAGGAACTTTCGGTAAATGCATTTTCTATCATCCTCTTACTTAAAATTCTGTATAACTTGATATGATATTTTAATTAAACCACCACACGTCAACATAAATATCAGCAGTTGCGGTGTGATGTTTTACATTAAAAAATTCTTGCAGGTATTGCAGAGCTATCTTTTCTTAACCAAAAATATAAAATAGTGCCCCATGAGCCCTGTAATTGTATTATTAAATTGGCAGAACCGGCCCTGCAAAAATTCACGAGGCGCCAATGTATAGGGATAGTACACCATAAAATGAAATAAATGAAGAAAATCTAAAAGTTCGTAAAGGCACTTCTTCAAAAGTTTGGAAATTTTCACTTATAATACCATGAGTAGTCAAAGTTATGTCGAATATTTTTGCTGTGGTATCACGAATGTCCATTGCGCTTAGGTTCGATTAGGATGAGTGCGCTAGCACGAGTCCTAATCCTAAGCGCAATGGACATGAGTAGCGATACCACCGCAAAAATATTCTACTTAACTTTGACTAAGAATGGCATTCGAGGGACTATTCAATGAACCAAACTACTTTTTCAAATTAGGTTTCAGTAAATCTAGCACGAAACTACGCAATTTCTATAATAACAGAACACTAATACTGACTTTTTCTAATAAAAATCAAATTTGTTTAAAATATTCACTATACCACTAGTGAAAATTGTCGATTATTTTCACTAGTGAAAATTGTCGATATAGTTCATTTTTATTGGCTCAAAAACGTCAAATCTTGTATTTCTATTGGTCAGTTTTTGATAGATGACAAGTGAGTTGAATAGTCAAAAAAATATTACAAAAAAGCTGTTCTTGTATAAATTTTATAATGCATTTGGGTATTAGCTATATTTTATTTTTTTGCTAGGCGCCAGAATTTCACTCTGGCGCTCTCTATGGGCGTGTTAAAATCGAATGTTGGTGCCTCTATAGACCCTTTATCGGTCAAAATATTACAGAATTCTAAATACATACAATACTTAATTTTTTTCTATAGCACATGTTAAAGTGTGCTTTTATCAACTCAAAACAAAAGGTCAAATTTTACTTTAACAGCAAGGGTAGATAAAGTAGCACTTTAACATCAAGGATAGATAAAGTAATTTAATTTTTAACTTTTGTTTAAATTAAATATGACAGCTTCGTATTATCGTAGCAACCCAATCTAGCTACTGACATTTTGAAATGCTATAGAAAAAAATATCTTGAATCATTAACGTCTCGACTTCGTCTCGACGTTAAACGATTCACTCGTGGATAAAATTTAACTTTATCGTCTTGTATAATAAATTACTATTATATCACTTATACTTTTACGATTTGGAAACGTCGATTAATGTAAATAATTGCAAAAATTTAGTTAAATTCATAACAATATGCATACCTTTGAAGAAAGTCAAATAAAATATGACAGTTGTCAAAAGTTTGTGTGGTTAATATCACAAAGATATAATATTTGTTAATAGTTAGCGACCGGGACCACCTTTATGCCCTCCCACACGCCCATAGTGCCCGTTTGTAAATTTTGAAAGTGATCTGTGCTGCGGTGTGGATTTGTGTACCAAACATACCCACATACTTTGCATTTTATATAAATATGAGAAGAAGAAGAAGATAATTATGAAGAACTTCAGATTACATTATGGAAGAACTAACTACTTCTAAAATTCGCAAAATTAACAAAAGTACTAGGTGATCACAGATCACGCGTTATTAATGATTTCAGAATTAATGGAGTTATGTTATTTTATACCCTGGAGACTATGACGCATTAAATGACGCGGTATGAAGTAATAATAATTATATAGATAACTAGTAGCTACGTGTTGATAAACATATTATTAAGAAATACACGTAACTAATAATACTGAATGGGACCAACACATAACAATACAGGGTGTTTAGTTTTCGAGGTACAATAAGCAATATTGGTAAATACCTCGATTAACGCTAAAACACAGGGCGTCGGATAGTTGCGTTATTTGACGTCAGCAGCGATGCATATCAGGTAACATGATGCACTTTTGGTGGTGTCTGCAGTCGTTTTGAATCAAAATTAAATGTGTTTAATTGTTTCTACTGAGCACTCCCATTCGTTTTCTGTTTTTATAGATTTTCTAAAGTACAGGAAACTCAAGGCGGGTTGGACGAACGGCTTTGATCTTTTTGTATAGCTATGTCAGCGGGCAAACCTTTCATTTATCCCCCTCTGATATGTGGCCGTTGTGTCCACGGTGGCCGATGTGTCCAGGTCTGCTATGTAGGCGACGTGTCCAGTGAGGCCGATATGGGCATACAAAAATTCTGTGTGGCCGTTGTGTCCACTGGCCGTTGTGTCCACTGGCCGTTGTGTCCACGTCTGATAAGTGGCCGACGTGTCCAGTGTGGGCGAAATGGGCATACAAAAATTCTGCGTGGGCGTTTGTCCAGTGGCCGACGTGTCCAATGTGGCCGTGGTGTCCACGTCTGAAATGTGGCCGTAGTGTCCAGAGTGGCAGTTGTGTCCAGCTAACTCTGTGGCCGATAAGTCCAAGGTGGCCGTTGTGTCCACATATCGTTTTTGGCCGTTGTTTCCAGTGTGGCCGACATGGCCATGCAAAATTACGTGTGGCCGTTGTGTCCAGTGGCCATTGTGGCCAGACCCCGAATGAAGGACCTAACGACCAAAACATATCTAACATAAAACGTGGAAAATATCCAATTGTCTTTGTAATAAGAACAAACTTGCAATGATTTAATAAATTGATTTTTAAGTCCTTTTTAGGACAATTTTACACCGGCTTAGAAATCGGTTTTTAAACCGGTTTCTAAACTGTTTTATGAAAAACTGCGATTAACCAAAAATCGGTTAACCGTTAAACTGTTTTTAGCAGCACTAGTAGTTACCAGCTAATTTATGCCAAGAATGCTAATGTTACAAATTACTATACCGTAATATATGTTTATTCTACTATAAAAGAGAAAATTGAAAACAATATAGGCAATGCACAACCACATTATGCGATAGCATGCGCCCCTGATTGGTTCATTCTACATTGTCTTTACTTCCCTCTAAAAGGCGAAGGAAGTAAGATTGCAATCGCGAAAAAACCACTTTCCGACATTTTTTCAGATCTACAGATTTCAAGGTCCCTAGATGACGAAAAATAGGTTTTCTTAATTATGTCTGTCTATCTGTCTGCCTGTTTGTCTGTCTGCCTGTTGCGTATAACTCGCAAACTATTTGTTGGAGGAAAACGATATTTTGCATAAGGAGTAGATGCCTTTCTGGCATGAAACCGAGAACATTTTGGTAAAATATACACAGGGTGAGCAACTTAAAAAAATAATATTCTGCCTATTGTTGCTTTAACTCAAGAACTATTACTTAAATTAACGTAATAATTTGCACACAGCTCAGGCTTTACACCTGGCGAAAAGCGGACCTAACAGATCCAGGGTAATGTTGTAAAAGAGATAAAACGGGAAACGAATAAGTGCGTCGTGTTTAATGCAGTTGCATCGATGAGATCTGAAGGCTGCAGAGTAACCGCGTTCGATGAATGGTCGGTCTACTGCCAAGCCTTGAAATTGCATTCGCATGCGCTGAAGTTCGAATCCCACGCTGGTAATACTTTCTTATTTGAAAATTGATGTGATTTGCATTCCCAAGTCTCTTTTTTATTGTTTCAGTATTATTAGGAACGTTAACATATTTGTACTCCTAGTTTTCTTTGATTTTTAACATTGTTTAGCTTCACAACGTCCACTCTCGAGGGAAGTTCTGAGTTTAGTCTTTTACAGATTTGTTACTCCGTCACCGTGCATCTCGAGCCGTAACCGACATGCAAGCTACTGGTTGGTAATTTAAGTTTTGTCGCGTCACGTTTAAGTCTTAATAATATTAAATAATTTTTGCTCTATCTATAATCTATAATTCTGAGATCAACCTAGAACTTCTCGCAATCGACAATCCCTGTTCTAAAGTATACCGTTCACGTTTAAATTAACGGGACCAGTAACTTACTGCAAATAGTGAAGGACTGTGGTCACCAAAAACTCTTACTGCAGTTTTATGAGTTTCGTGACATGTCAACTTTTTTTTTATTATCGTAGAAAATTAGTCCAAACGCCAGAAGCACTTTCATACTGTCCAGTAAACAACAAATAATTTATAAAAATCGAAAATTTGTCTCTTTATACTCTTTAACGGCAACCTCTTGAAGAGGCAACTGGAAACTCTCAAAAGAATAAGCTTTCAATGCTTTTGTTTTTATTGTCAATATTGGCATTTGTGGTCTGTTACGAATAATTAACAGAACACCTCTGTAATTATAATTTAAATTCAGAACCTTCAAGCTCCCGTGCTTTAGCTAATATATTTAGTATTAGATATCACATTGAGAATTCTAGGCTTCACGTTATCTTAAATGTATTTAAGTAAAATATAAATGTATTTAATGGAATAGGCGTGCCCACATTTTTTTAATGTACAATCCATCTTTCTTTTCTTTTCTTTACCCAGCCGTCTGAGTCCACTGCAGGACGTAGGCCTCCTTTGAACGCTTCCAGTTTTCGCGGTCTTGTGATTCCCTAATCCAGCGATTTGATATTCTTTTGACATCGTCTCTCCAACGTGTAGGGGGTCTTCCTCTACTTCTCTCAATCGTTTAGTCCATCTATCATCCGTTAGCCTTGCAACATGTCCAGCGTATGCCATTTCAGGTGTGTAATTCTCTCGATTATGTCAGTTACTTTTGTTCTACGAATCTCTGTGTTTTTAATCCGATCTGACAGTTTGACTCCCAACAGTATTCGTTCCATTTTACGTTGGGTGATTTTTAGCTTCTTTACGCTGGTTTTTTGTGAGTGTCAATGTCTCTGAGCCATACGTCATGACGGCAGGACCACTGGTCGAACACGTTGCGTTTGAGACTTGTGGGGATGTCCACTTTGAAGATGTATGATAGTTTTCCATACGCTGCCCATCCGAGCCTGATTCGCCTTTGTAGTTCGTGTGTTTTGATTTATCTTATGTATTCTTAACTCATGACCCAAGTATTTATACTTCCTGACTTCCTCTATGTTATCTTGGTGTAGCGTGATTTTCCCCGCCAGTACTAGGTTTGTCATGATTTTTGTTTTTCTTTGTTTATGGGGAGACCTATTTTTTCTGTTGCCTTTGCAAGTTCTTTGAGCATGGCTTGTGCCTCGTTTATATCTTCTGTAATGAGTACAACGTCGTCGGCAGGTTTGTTCAGCCGTTTGCCATCGATATTTATGCCTTTATCTCTTCCAGTCTAGTTGTTTGAATGCATATTCCATTACTGTGATGAAAAGTTTTGGTGACATTGTGTCCCCTTGTCGCATACCTCGCTCAAGTGGGAACTTGTTCGAGTCTTGGTGTCACTTAACATATGCTGTTGAGTTTCTATAGATATTGTATATTTAGTCTGATGGATTTGATTATATGGTGAGTTTCTACGGTGCCAAACGCTTTCTGAAAGTCTACGAACACCAATACCAGAGGTCTATTGTATTCGATTGTTTTTTCAATTAAAGGTTTTAATGTTAGGAGGTGATCGTTTGTTCCGAATCCTGGTCTAAAGCCTGCCTGTTCTACCGGTTGATAAAATTCGAGTTTTTTCTCTAGTCGGTTGGTATTATTCGAGTGAAAAGCTTATATAGGTGTGACAACAAGCTTATAGGTCTATAATTGCCTATGTCGGTAGGGTCTCCTAAGAATGTTATCCCAGTCTTTGGGAGTAACCGAGTGTGAAAGGCAAAGGTTGAAGAGATTCCCATTTTTTTTGATGAGCCTTCTGCCGCCTGTTTTGACAGCTTCAAATACTATGGCATCTTCTCCTAGTGCTCTATTATGTTTCATTTGTCTTAGTACGTTATATATTTCATTTAGCGTTATGTCGGGGATCTCCTCTGATCCTTGTTTATAACTCCAGTCCTTCTTGTGTTTCGATGGATTCTTCTTGTCTTTGTATTGTACTCCTGTATAAGTCTCTGTAGAACTCTTCCACTATTTGTAGTTGTTCGACTCTATTCGACGTAATTTCTCCGTTCTTTTTCTTGAGTTTTATTATCTCACTAGCTGTTACCAGCGACTTCGTTCGCGCGAGGTTCGTTATTTGTGTAGTAAATAATGACTAATTATTTTTTGTCATCCATCCCATCCCATCCTATTCCCGTCCCCGCCCCGTCCCTTTCTCTGTCCCCCGTCTCCGTACCGTCTCTTCTCGCCCCGTCCCTTCCCTTCCCGTCTTGGACTTAAAAATAAATGCCATTTTCACAATCAACGTCCCAAAAAACCTCAATAACGACGCCCATATCATATTTTAGGCTTATTTACCCCCTAAGGGGTTGATTTTCGGAAAATCACTAAATACGTGTTTGCTTATTTGTTTTTAGGAGTACTCCTACGAAGTTTCAAGTCGAAATGTCTATTTAATATTATTTCTCCATACAAAATTGGAACCCCCATTTTACCCCTTTAGGGGTTGAATTTCGAAATACCCTTCCTTATTCCTTGTATACATCATAAAGGGAACCTCTGTGCAAAATTTCAGCTTTCTAGGTCCAAGGGTTTGGGCTGGGCGTTGATGAGTGAGTGAGTGAGTGAGTCAGACTTTCAGTTTTATATATATAGATTTCGGCCGGTGTGAATTCTCTTTCTAAGGACCTTCATACCTTTGTTCTCCTCTATAGTCTGGTGTCTTTTCTGAGGCTTTTAGATATCTCTTTATTGATGTTTCTTATCTCTTGAAGAGCAGTGTTCTGGTTTCGCATATTTTTTCGTTGTTCCGTGAGATTGAGTGTGTGTGTACTTATTTTTGTTTCTTTTGTTTGTTGCGGGCAGTGTTTTTTCATGGATTGAGTGATAGTTTTTGTTATTATTTGATTTAACTCATCAATGTCTCTTGTGCTATCTTGTAATGCCTGGGTGATTGTCTCTTCAAATTTCTCTATGTTGTCAGGAGATTCCCATTTGAATTTTGGTTTTTTCCTTATTATTCTGTTCCTTTCTTTTTTCAGGTCAATAGTTATTATGGCCCTGACCATGCGATGGTCACTTCCTACTCCAATTTGGTTTAGTACTGTGACGTCTTGGAAAATCGATTTTTTGTCAGTTATTATGAAATCGATTTCGTTTTTTGTTTGTCCATTCGGACTGACCCACGTCCATCTTCTGGTCGGTTTTTTGTAAAAGAAACTATTCATGAGATATAAGTTATTCTCGAGTAAGAAATTTATCAGGGTTTCACCTCGTGGGTTTCTAGATCCAGTGCCGAACTTTCCTAGAGCGACCTCACTCTCGTCCGATTTGGTGCCAATTTTTGCATTGAAGTCCCCACATATGATGTTGAAGTGGGGCTTTGTCTGTTCCAATGCTGTTTTGATGTTGTCATAAAAAGTTTCTATTTCGACGTCGGAGTGATCAGTTGTTGGTGCGTAGGTAGTTATGATTTTAAGGTTGTACCTGACGTTGATCCTTAATATTATAGATCCAACGCGTTCTGATATTGATCTTACTGAGATAATATTGTCTTTATGTTGTTTGTTTATAAGGAATCCAATTCCTCCCAGACATTGATCTTTCTTTCCTTTATAATACAGCCTATGTCCTGAATTTAGAGTTCTCAGACCTTCTCCTTTTTGCCGTATTTCACACAGTGCTACGACGTCCCATTTGGTCTTTTTTAGTTGTTCTTCTAGTTCCATGATCCTTGATTCTGTAGACAATGCACCAATAGCACCATATTAATCCGTAGGTTCATGAATTTACATTTGTCGTACAGATGATTTAATCATTTTGGTCCTATACACTGAGCAAGCAGGCGTTCACATCTTAAACTAGTGAATATATATTTTTAAGTTACATCAGAGAAAGAGTTTATCAGAAGCACTTCGAAGCTGATTTAGATATTTTGAAAGAAAGTTAATAGTGGCAATAATGAACAAATATTACATAACGTGTACAAAGAATATCTATGGTGATTGCATTAAATAAAAACATTATTTAATAAATATTTAGCACCCATTCTATATTAGGCCAGTCGACAAGTACATTTTAGCGGGAATAATTCCGGACAAGCTGGAATAAATTTTAATCTGTTCTGTTGGGATTCAGAAAATATATATTAATTTTGCACCCCTTGACAGGCCCGGATTTAACCGCTATGCTTAAAAAAGGTCTAAATGTTTATATTTTTCCTAATATTAGTGAATATCTCGATTAAGCTTTGGTTTCCTAAAAAAGCGGTGCCGTTATATAGCGGCCGTAAGATGTCGTTATGCGGCGGCGTCTTTATGCGGCCGTCTTAAACGGTGACGAAGCTATGGTTTCCTAGCGTCAGTTTTCACTCAAGTGGTGTGACGTACAGTCGTAGAAAATGGACGATCTAGACCTGGGATGAGCAACCTTTTCTACAACGGGCCAGCTACAAACTTAAAAATGTTGTGCGGGCCGCATGTAAGAAACTTATGATAATACAAAAACTGAATGATGAACTCAAATTATCTCTTTATTAATAAAAATACACCTAGTATAAAAATAAACAAAAATAAAACACTCATTAATAGAAATACTATTAAAAAGACGGCGAAATATATTTTAATGAGAAATAGGGTACAATGAGGCTGCGGGACACTGTAGGAATTTTTAAAAGTCAAAATGTAAAATCTTTGAAGGGTCGTACAAGAAAGTGTGGTAGGCCGCAAGCGGCCCGCGGGCCGCGGGTTGTTCATCCCTGATCTAGACCTAGCATTATTAGTATATTTGGAAGATAGGAGTAATCAGAAAACGAAAACCATCGTTTGTGCGTCGCCATCTGCACTGCGAATCGCATAAGAAATGACTTACCTTCTAAACCATATAATAGACACAAAAAGCCTATATGTCCAGAAGAAAAGTTATGTATACGTGTGAGGTAAATACATTGAATTACACACAATGTGATGTCTTTTTAGCTAGAACATACAGTGTCCGCCAAAAAGTCGGCATATGGAAAAAATTCTTATTTTTGAATTTTCAAAAAAACTTTTTACGTCAATACTTTTTGCTTGTCTAAAAACCTATTTAGCCCCTGTCATATATACCGAAGGATTTTTACTTGTTTAGAAAATAAAGTTTTACGAAATTCTCAAAATCCAAAAAGTGTTATTTTTCGGAAATTAAGTAAGATTTCTATGAGATTTTTTAGAGTGTGTTATTTTTAGCTAACTGAACAATCTCAAGGCCAGAAAACACCTATTTTTTGAAAATAATTTAAATATTATAAAACTACATTCGCCGCTATACACTAGACACACCGTCAAAAAACGTTGCTGAACTGTTTCTACCGTACTGGCCCACCGCTTCAAATGAGACGGCACCGCTCTATTACGTTCGGTGTGCGCTACCGCTCTTTTGGAAACCACTTCGCTTATTATACACGACACCGTTTTCCGTGACGTCACCCACCGTATTTTTACGGCCGTTAAATGACGGCACCGCTTCCTAGGAAACCCAAGCTTTAGTATCAACTTTTGAGCAAAATACGTAGTTATCAAAATTAAAGAAGAGTAAATTCTCTACAAAAAATGTTCTATACATTTTTGTCATATATTCGCTTGTTTCGAATTCATAGGCGTCGAAATATATTTTTTTTCGAGCATTTGCTTGTTACTTTCTTTTACGATAAAAGAAGTATTGGATTCACCCTAAAAATTCGAAATTGAGTTTTCAACAGATCTTCACGTTTTAAAGTGCCCTGAACCCAAAAAACATGTTTTTGTTCATTGCTCTGTCTGTGTGTCGGTCTGTCTGTGTGTCTGTTTGTGAACAGAATATCTCAAAACGAAAAGAGGTATGACGTTGAAACTTCATATATAAGTTTTGTGTACTATCTAGTTGCGACAGCAAGCTTTTGAAGAAAATCGCATAACCGGAAGTAAGTGTTTACTCTTGTTATTTTTCAGTTTTTTTTGATTTTTTCAAAAACGGCTCTAACGATTTTTTTCAAACTTTACAATTTTAATAAATTTTTAATGTGTATTGATGTGAGCTAGGCAATTTTTCAGTCGAATACATCTAAAATGGGTTTCTTTTGTTTTCTTTTCCAATTTTTTTAATTAACTTCTGTTTTAAATAGAACACCCAGTATATTATTACATTCTTGAATTCAGTTTAAAATTTTAGAGAAAATTTGTCTCTTGAACTAACGCTTTATTTTGTATGGTTTCTGTACAAATTGCAATTTTTGAAAATTTTTGACAAATGCTTGAATGTATGTACAGTTGCGGAAACATAAACCGGGACAAGTTCTGTAGGGTCATTTTTTACTATTCGAACGTTGTAATGTTGCCTTCCTGATTTTTTTATGAAATGCTTTCTATCATGTGTCAATGAACAAAGACGAACAGGTTAATGCAGTACAAGAAGCTTGGGATAACATCGAAAATGAATTTATTCAGACAATTTAATTTCGGCAAAATTTTTTGTCCCGCTTTTTATTTCCGCAGCTGTACCTATGTAGGTATGTATAATCGATAACCTCGTTTTACCTTGGGGTGTAGAGGCTGGTGCTTTATGTGCTTGTATCTGGCGCTACCATGCTCAACTTGCCCCTGATTCGGGATACAAAGTTAAAGATTAAAAATCAAATTTTGGCTAATTATAGAATCACTATGAAAGGAAGTTGTGTGCGTGTATCACACCAGATTTTTTGTATTATTATTGACGTTCCACTATTGCAACTTTGCTAACTTCAAGTTTCTTTTGAAGTTGACTGCTTATCAATTTTTTTGCCTTTTTTGATGTTGGTGGTTGTTCAATATCACTTTGACTTTCAACAATATCTGTCTCGTGTTTCGAATTTGCTTCATAATCTTGGGAATGTTCTATTGATAGTTCTAGATCGATATGCAAGTCCTCGTCGTCGTCTTCGTCGTCTACTTCGATCACGTCCACAGTATTCAAACAAGATTTGCCCTGACAGAAACCACATATTACTGAGCAATGAAAACCTGCTTTGCGACAAGATACATTACAACCTTTGGCGCATTTACAAGAAATTAGTTTCAGTAATTCTTGGGGAGCTGCGTCTTGTACAGTGGGAATGGGCATTAATCCATTCTTTGAATTTCTCCATCCCCACTCGAAAGGTGATTTTTCGTTTCCATACCATAGCTGAATTTGGTTGTAAGTACGGAACGAGTGCAAACGAGCTGCGTCTTTGGTTGGTGGTAATGATGCTAGATTTGGTAAACTTCTGTTAATAGATTGTACGAAACACTGGTATCTATACCTGTTCAATGATACACAGTGTGTTGATCCATACAGAAGAAGAAGAAATTGTTCTCCCACTTTATCTATTTCCTCTGGGGACGCGTTTGGGTCTTTGAAAATTTGAACAGCCTTCTGTAAGTTTTTCTCTTTCTGTAGAAGTTTAACGAACTTCATTTTCCCCTGCCTGTATAGTGCGGAAACAGTATCGCAGCCACTAAATGCATGCAGAAATAAAATGTTGTCCCTAATTGAATCATCCGGAATTACTCCCGCTAACAGCCATTTCAAAAGACTTATCGATTGGCCTATTAGCCAAAATTTGATTTTTAATCTTTAACTTTGTATCCCGAATCCGGGGCAAGTTGAGCATGGTAGCGCCATATGCAAGCACACAAAGCAGCAGCTTCTACACCGCAAGTATTATACATACATACATACATACAAGCATGTCAAAAATTTTCAAAAATTGCAATTTGTACAGAAACCGTACACAATAGAGCGTTAGTTCAAGAGACAAATTTTCACATATAATCTCATAAGAGCATGAATTCTTTCCGGAATTTTTTTTGAGTGCGTTTCAACAACGTCGTATTAATTTGCCCGAGCGGGAAGCGAGGGCAAATTAGGACGTTGTTGAATGCACGAAAAATAATTTCCGGATATGAATTAATGCTCGAATGGAGATTCGGTAAGAAAATCGTAACGACACAAACCCTAAAAAGAAGTAATGTCTACCTACAAAAAATTTCCAAGAATTTTTTTAGTTGTCTTGGTTACGACTCCTGAACTAATGTTTCTATTGGTCATTAATGACAGTCGTACGATTTTCTCTAAAATTTTAAACTGAATTCATGAATGTAATAATATACTGGGTGTTCTATTTAAAATAGGAGTTAATAAAAAAAATTGAAAAGAAAACAAAAGAAACCCATTTTAGAGGTATTCGACTGAAAAATTGCCTATTTCACATCAATACACATTAAAAATTTAATAAAATTGTAAAGTTTGAAAAAAATCGTTAGAGCCGTTTTTGAAAAAATCCAAAAAAACTGAAAAATCACAAGAGTAAACAGCTACTTCCGGTTATGCAATTTTCTTCAAAAGCTTGCTGTCGCATCTAGATAGTACACAAAACTTATATATGAAGTTTTAACGTCATATCTCTTTTCCTTTTGAGATATTCTGTTAACAAACAGACACACAGACAGACCGACACACAGACAGAGCAATGAACAAAAACATGTTTTTTGGGTTCAGGGCACTTTAAAACGTGAAGATCTGTTGAAAACTCAATTTCGAATTTTTAGGGTGAATCCAATACTTCTTTTATCGTAAAAGAAAGTAACAAGCAAATGCTCGAAAAAAAATATACTTCGATGCCTATGAATTCGAAACAAGCGAATATATGACAAAAATGTATAGAACATTTTTTGTAGAGAATTTACTCTTCTTTAACTTTGATAACTACTTATTTTGCTCAAAAGTTGATACTAATCGAGATATTCAATAATATTAGGAAAAATATAAAAATTTAGACCTTTTTTAAGCATAGCTGTTAAATCCGGGCCTGTCAAGGGGTGCAAAATTAATATATATTTTCTGAGTCCCAATAGAACAAATTAAAATTTATTCCAGCTTGTCCGGAATTACTCCCGCTAACAGCCATTTTAAAAGACTTATCGACTGGCCTATAATATCTACTGCGTATTTTTAAAAGTACAGTTTTAACGTATAGTGAGGCGGTTTACATCATAACAATTGTGGACTTTTTGAGATAATTAACCTGATACATTGTAGACCAATCATATTTTAACGAGAGGGGAACATGCACCAATCAACAAAATTCTTACTTCTTCTTCTTGTGTCCTATCTGCAATGCACGTTGGCGATCATTTTGACCCATTTAATTTTATTAACTGCTGTTCGGAATAAGTCTACTGATGTCATGCCTGTACAATAATTGTCCACAGAACTAATGTCACCCCGAACGTCAGCTTGGCTATCTCGATAGGCAACACATTTAACGTCACTTGACCCAATGTTTTTTCGATGCTAATACACACAAAGCGTGACACCGAAAAGCGATTAGGCAGAGTGAAAGTAGACATTTTAGAAGCAAATCCTTCCGTTTAACATTTCGGTGGTGAATCACAGGGGGTTACAGTTTATTTGTATTAAGCAGGTTTTGTTTCATCGCTGTTGTTAATATTATTTGTTATTTGTATGACGTAGAAACAAGACATGAAGTAATTCTGGTTGAATATAAACTTTAACAGATATCGATTAATGAAATTGTTGAAGAGTTTAAAGATTTTCGTTTATTGTTAAACGTTTTAAGTGATTAAAATTAAAATAGATTTTTCTACCGCTAAAGGCACAACATTGGAAACCTAGATTTGACAAACAAATATTTATCTTGTTTTCACAATTTGAAACACAATTTAGTAGAATCTGAAAAATAAGAAATAAATTGTTCTACTTGAGGAACGTGAAAATTTTTGCGAAACTGAAAGATTAATTAAAAGGTTTTAAAATTTAAACATATACAGTGGAACTTCTATATACGAAGTCGCTAAATTCAAGAAAAACTCATGAAAAGGAAATTTCGTAAAACAGAAAATAATTTAAAATAGCATAATAAATGACACTCCGGAAACGTGGTGTGATAATAGTATATTACACAAGTTTAGAAAAGTGGAGTTTTACTAAACGAATATAGCTTGATTGGGTAGGAGCGAGCGAAGCGAGCGATTAACCCTAAAAGCTATATAAGTTTAGTAAAACTGTGTGTGTACACTATTTTTTCGCATTTTGTATTAATATTTATTAACAAACATTTATATAAAAGCATTAAACCACATGTTCATTAAAAAGGCCCATAAGGGGCGGCTGTGGAAATTCAAATGTATGAATAATATGTTGGTGACACTGTAAGTCTATGTCAAATTCGAGGTTATCAGGATAGGTTTTTCGTCAGTTTTGACACAGACTGACGCAAAACCTAACCTGCTAACCTCGAATTTGACAGTGACATTACCATATAGTAAAGTGACACTTCTATGCACCAAAATGCCACTGTATTAAACGATTTTGAATTTAGTAAAGTTCCACATTATTACACAAAATGCGAAAAACACCCTCGATAGTGGAAAAAGTCCGATAAAACATATCATAATAGACCACTGCCGAAAATGACATCATTCAGAGCAACTGGTTGTTTTCCAAACAGCATTTTATCTAAGTGAGCAATTTATTCTATATTTTTACGTGACTAGCCTTTAAAATTGATTTCATTTAATTTGATCAAAAATTTGTTCATATTTAACTTACAATAAATGGAATTTTAATTCGTAAAATAGAGCAAAAATCAAATGGTAAATTATTCGAACGGCAGAATACCTGTAAAAAATCGTTAAACACAGAATTTCGTAAAACTGAAGTTCCTTCAGAAGTTTCAATGTATGCAGAAATTCAGGAAGTTAAAAGTTACTCAAAAACCTGGTGTAATACACGCACACAACTTCCTTTTACAGTGATCTTATAATTAGCAAAGAATTTGATTTTTAATTTTTAATCATTTGTCAATAATTACAAATTCTACAGAAACCGTACAAAATAGAGCCAAATTTTCCCTAAACTTTTAAGCAGAATTTAAAAATGTAATAATATACCGGGTGTTCCATTTAAAATAGGAATAAATAAAAAAAGAAAAAAAAAACAACAGAAACCCATTTTAGAGGTATTCAACTATCTCACATCAATACACATTAAAAATGTAATAAAAATGCATACTTCCGGTTATGCGATTTGCTTCAAAAGCTTTCTGTCGCATCTAGGTAGTACACAAAACTTATATATGAAGTTTCAACATCATACCTCTTTTCGTAACGTTAAAAATCACTCTTGGACCTTTTAGCTACTTTTTACTTCCCTCGTCTGAAAGACGAAGGAAGTATTGTAATCGCGAAAATATCACCTTCCGAATTTTTTTCAGATCTTCACGTTTGACGAAAAAGAGGTTTTATCAATTCCGTCAATCTGTCTGTCTGTCTGTTTGCAGTATAGCTCAAAAACTATTTGTCGGAGGAAGACGATATTTTGCATACATATTATATATCTACCTCGCATAAAACCGGTACAATTTCATACACATATATACAGGGTGAGCACCTTAAAAAAATAAAGTTTTGTTTATTTTTGTGTTAATTTTGAAATAAAAGGAAGTAATAACTTTCACATAGGTCAGGCTTTACATTTGCCGAAAATAAGACTCAACCGATAAAAAATAATGTCACAAAAGAGTAAAAATGTTTCAACCATAACACCGCGACGTTCAACAGAGGCGAGCGCCGGACGTATCTGGAAGAGACTCGGTAGCGCAATTGGAATTTCGCTGCAGTTAGATCCGCTGCGGATATGAAGTTAACATCGAGCGATCTGCAGAGCTGCAGATGTGGAGAATCCAAACCCACCCCAGCGGGATACATTTTTTTAAAATTTGAAAATGTATTTAATTTATTAGAAACGTGAAGATAGTTTTACTCCTAACTTAATTTGATTTTAAATTATTTAGTGTCACAATTTCGACGAGGGAAGTTTTGAGTAAAGCCCTTTACAGATTTTTTAAAATTGTTTTTCGCATTCCTGAGGTAGAACAACTTAAATTATTTTTGCAGTTTTCAGTAAATTGTGAAAATAAGATAAATAGTTGTTTGTCAAATCCAAGTTTCCGATGTTGAGCTTTTAGCGGTAGAAAAATCTATTTTGACTTTAATTTTTAATAGCATAATAAATTAAATTGTTAGCTATAATTTACCAAGGGCAGTGATAATTACCGCAATAATTTTGACAAATAACTACCCGAAAGTGCGTTGCCTAGAACGGTAACGCACTTGAGGGATATTATTTGTCAAAACTATAAGGATTTATCACTGGCTGCGACGAATTCGGGAAGATAAGTTCTTAAATAAATTAATAATTTTTACAAAAGCGAGAAGCCATTTTTCTGACAAATTAATTCGACACTTCATTATAATAATATGTTTATTTTATTTTATTTAGGTACTCAGCCAACAGCCTTTAGGCCAATTATAGGCGTCGCACTGTAAGTCTATGTCAAATTCGAGGTTAGCAGGTTAGGTTTTACGTCAGTTTTGACACAGAGTGACGCAAAACCTAACCTGCTAACCTCGAATTTGACTTAGATTTACAGTGGCATCAACTTGTCATAGAATACTACTGAATTTTAATTAGGTAGTTTCCATGCTGATTGAGAATCACCCTAGGGTCGTTTTCAATTCAAGTGTGATCTGATTTGTCAAACTGACTCACGTGATTAAAAATAATCAAATTTGATTGGTCTGCAATATATGTATATATCCTTTGAATTAAACTTCGGATTGATGGTAGCGATGGTGGTTCCTTAATTACTTAAAACGTTTAACAATAAACGAAAATTTTTAAACTCTTCAACAATTTCATAAATCAATATCTGTTATAAGTTTATATTCAACCAGAATTACTTCATGCCTTGCTTCTCCATCATACAAATAGCAAATAATATTAACAACAGCAGTGAAATAACACCTGCTTAATACAAATAAACTGTAACCCCGTGTGATTCACCACCGAAATATTAAACGGAAGGATTTGCTTCTAAAATGTCTACTTTCTCTCTGCTTAATTGCTTTTCGACGTCACGCTTTGTGTATATTACCATGCAAGAAACATTGGGTCCAGTGACGTTAAATGTGTTGCCTATCCAGAAAGCCAAGCTGACGTTCGGGGTGACATTAGTTCTGCGGACAATTGTACAGTGTACATTGTTTTAGGTTGCGTAACCAAGAAATTCTGCGTCGCCCAGGCCCTCTCTTGCTATTTACACTGTATTATGAGTGGTAGCAGGCTGTATTTACTATTCTTTATAATATGCCCAAAGTAAGCGAGTTTTCTTTCATTAACTGTTTGCATTATTTCTTTTTTTTTTCTTATGCGTCGGAGTACGGTTTCATTCGATACATAGTACACCCAGGAGATGCTAATCATGCGTCGATAACAGTACATTTCGAAGGCTTCTAGACGTTTACAGCTCGCATCAGTCAATATCCAAGCTTCGACACCGTACATCAATATTGAAAAAACGTAACATTTCAGTGTTCGAATTCGAAGTTGGAAGATTTATTTTCATATTGCATAGTGCATTCTTTTTGCGGTCGAAGGCGGTTCTGGCTTTTCCAATTATGATTTTTATTGTCCCAATTATTGTTCAAAGATATTCCCAGATATGTTATTGTTGTAACTGTTTGTAGTGGAGTACCATTGACATGGAATTGACCTGTAATGTTCCCATATTTGCTGATTATCAAGACCTTTGTTTTATTTGTATTTAGCAGCATATTATATATTTCACTTATTCTTACTACCTTCTCTAATAGTGTCTGAAGTCCCTCAGCAGTATCGGAGAGCAGGGCAGCGTCATTTGCGTATCTACAGTTATTGATACGTACGCCATTTAGTAGATCGCTTTCTTCTTCCCCTTCATCAAGTGCTTCTTGGAATCGTTTTTCAGAATATATATTGTATATCAGCGGAGGGAGCATGCAGTCCTGCCGAACACCCTGACTGACCTAAAAAGTTTCAAAGATTTTGTTTACCACCCAAACACAAGTGTTCTGCTGTCAGTATAGGTTGGAGATTATTTGGATGTCTTTATCATCTAGCCCAAATTGAAAAAGTAGGTCTATTAACTTTTTATGGTTCACTCTGTCGAAAGCCTTTTCGAAATCGATTAAGTTGTCATGTTAAAGTTAACGTGGCGTGCCCTTTGTATTAGCGCATTTAAACTGAATATAGATTCCCTGGTACCTAGGCTGTTTTTAAATCCAAATTGTGTTTCACTGAAGTGTTCTTCAATTTTTGGATAAATTCGTTTGTGAATTATTTTCAAGGGTACTTTTAGAATATGGTTCATCAGGTTTACTTTTCTGAACTCTTCGCATTTTTTAGATGTTGTTTCTACAGCAATAGGAATGAACGTCGAGAGCAGCCATTCTTTTGGTATTATACCGGTGAAATAAGTGTGTTATGAATTTATGATGTTCAAGTGATCTTCGATAAGCTTGAGTATATCACCTTGGATTTCATCTGGTCCCGCTGCTTTGTAGTTTTTAAGTTTCCTGAGAGCATTAACGACTTCTGCATTGGTGATATCGGGTCCGGTTGAACCATTGGTTACATTAAGGGTCCTCCAGCGGTCTTGTTGAAAATGTTTCACAAAACCAAACTGTTATAAAATGCACTAATTACACTTTGTTATATATCAAACGATTCGTATTTTAACAAGAAAAGCCGCTAGCATTTTTTATTTAAAAAAAAAGTAGTAATAAGAAATTTATTTCAAAAAAACGGATAAAATATACACTTCTGATACTCCCTGCGAATTGTACAAGTTTATTTCGTATCCGATTTCAAAAAACTACATGCCCTTAGAAGCACAACAGAATGAGTTACCACGCTTGCATAAAAGATTTGGTTTAAATTATTTTTTAAAGATAGTAGAAGCAATAATCTAATTGAGTCCGTGGCTATTGAACCATACGAGTAACGCTAATATTTTTTTAAGAAATGGTGACCTACTATGCCACTAATGTTGTAGACCATATCTGGTTCATTTACAACATTAAGTAGAGGCAATAGTATTCACGTTTGTAATTACAAAATGTTCCTAAATCGGGCCCAGTAGTTCATAGTTTTACAGCCGCCATAAGTTGGCGCTGTTGATATTCCGAACGCTTACGGCCGGCATGGGAAGATTACAATAATCCTATTATAATGGTGCATAGAATTCGAGAAACCAGTCAACCGAAAATTACAAAGAGAATATAACATTTTTAGACTTTTACCACTTTTACATGCTTTTAAGATGTCTAATTATTTATTTATAATTAAATAGCATATCGTATTTTTATTCATAACACTCTTTCAGATCTCAGGATTGTTTAACGCTCAAAATCTTAGTTATTTCAGATGTTTATTATTAATCAATTACATATAATACAGTAGGTACCTACCTGATCAAATCAAATAAAAGAAAAATTAAAATGTAATAATATATTTACAAGATTTTTACATAACATGTATTTTATTTTAAACCTAGATATAAGTACATCCCGCAAAGGCAAATTTTTTAGACGCCGTGAATCTATAAGTTCTGGAAGTAAAGAATTCATATAAAAATCATCTAATTTAAATGCCATGTTTTCCCAGAATTTCTTATCCCTACAAATTTCTTCGATGCAGACTCCTTTGGGGGTCCAAACAACAAAGTAACAAACTTCCTTATTTGCTATTTGCAGTTGCCCTTGTACTTGATACATATATTTATGTTTTAAGTTTAATTTTAGAGAGTCCCCTTGTAACGTACAAAATTTAATTTTTTTCTCCAAAACTCCTTCTTGTGGTGTTAATTTCTTACAAGACGCTGGACATTTGATTTCCAAAATTGCATCGCCGATTTCTGTAACACGATCTGAAGTTGCAGCTAAATATGGCTTTGCGCTATCGATGCAAAGCCCTATAATTTTTGTTTTGATGCCGTAAACGGTCTCAAATGCGTCGACTGCGTTTTCTTCATTTTCTTGGCCGTACACTGTAAATTCATTACCTAAAAATTTTGAGTATAATAACGCTTCTACTGTTTTAGCAGTTGATGTTGTGGAGCGCATACAACAAATTCTTCCAAAATTTGATGCAGTAAGACTAAGTTTTCTTTCTCGCTTCCATAATTCTGAAAGAGCTTGTTCTCGAGTACCTATTTCCAGTTGTATTGCGTCCGTTGTAGATATTTGCTCCAAAAATTGATTTTTTTGGATGTCAAACGCCTCTTTGTTCATATCTGGGTAGTCATCAATACTTATGCCGTAGTTGAAATCAGGGCCCGCAACTTCATGTCGTCTTTTCTTAAAAACTGCAAAGTTACAAAAATACTGAAATTCTTCCATCCATTGTTAATTCTTAGAAATCAAGTACACCAAAAAATTATGATGCACTGACTCGAAATTAATACAAAACCAAGAACCGAAATAATGGTAGGTAACTCACCTCTTCTGTTACTGTTGCACAATCGTTTCTTTTTCATTCATTGGCAATAAGTTTTTCTGTATTTTCCGGCTCCGAATTTATTAATTCTATTTTGGAGTACTTCATGGTAATTTCGGTCGGTATTAAACGATAAAGCAGCTCCAGTGCAGCGGGTTCCATAAGATCCTTTTAAGGAAAAATTAATGCGCTTACCCCCTATACATTTTGCCACGATAGAATTATATTGTTACGTTTTTAACGTTCGGGCTATTTAAAATTATACGACAAACATGGGTTCAAACATTTATTTACAACAATGAATTATTACGATTATTGTTTACAAGCACATGCGAGAATTATCAAGCAGATTACAAATTAATACAGGCACTAACGAACTATCGGTACATTTATTTCTTATTACATACGGATTAACACATTTATTTATATCACTCTTAAACACTAACGATTATATATTTATTTATTTCTATTAGTTATATGTACACACGGGCTTTTATTTATGTGGGAGCTCTACATGGATCTTACGCGTTTTGCTGCCGAATTCCAACTGCCCGCTATTCATGCGGGCGTGTATTTATATTTCAGGTAATTCCTTTCTAGACTAACCGCGAGTTCGCTAGACTCTTCTAGGAACCGCATGACGCATTCGCGTTTGTTGCCCTCGAGCGCGTCCCTGAAAGCGTGAGTGTCCGTTGCACCTGGCTGTAAGGGCGCTTCCCAAGCATTCGACCGCGGTGACTCATATTTCTGCAGCTGCTTTGAGAAGTTCTGGAACGCTCGCGTATTAATCGCCAAGGCTGCCGACTCATCCATCCCTCGGCCCTCAGGATCGTAACAATATGTTTGAAGTGCAACATGCATTATGTATTGTTTGAGGCTTTCGCGGTTACTCGAATTATTTTCCTTAGCATAGAATTTCGGCTTAGACTGCGTAGTATTAGTATATGAACACCCAGCATTTTCTGGCTTAATGTGCCTTGCACCTTGTGAAGTCGAGCAAAAACCCGCGCGATGGCCATGCTCTTTGGTGGCTCGTGTTGTTTGAGTATCTTGAGAACGAGGATACTTAGGCAGATTTGGCCGTTTTGCTGTTTGTGCATTCATATTCACTAACGTTTCGCAAGACCTTGCAGCTTGCATCATCAGAGTGAAAGTCGCACTAAGAACCGAAGGTCGGTGTGGAGCTATTTATAGTCGTCTGTGCCAGGCGTGCGGAGTGGCGTAACGCTGGTTGGTCATTCGAGTGCAACGTAATCCGTGGGGCGTGGCCGTACGACGCAGAGTGGTTGTAATGCTTTAGATCGTGTATCACAGGGGTCCACGTTTTACTAAGCTTAAACCCATCTTCCCTGTTGATATTATTTGGATGTTTTTCTATTTCTATGGCTTCACGTATCACTCGCGGGAAGTAATGAGGTATTCTGGCAAGTACTCTGGCATGCTCAAATTCTAAAGTGTGCCCATTTGTAAATGTATGCTCAGCTACGGCTGATTTTGTGATGCGTTTGTGTTTGCAATCGCCTTTATGTTCTTGGAGTCTTAGATCAACGGAACGACCAGTCTGTCCAATGTAACTCGAGCCGCAAGAACAAGGAATGCGATATACGCCAGCGGTTTTTAAACTTGGAATCCTGTCTTTTACCGATCTGAAGCCGTTACCCAAAGTTTCCTTGCTCGTGAACACAGTTTTGATGTTGCATCGTTGCAGGACACGTCCTATCTTATCAGTTGAGCCTTTAACGTAAGGTAGAAATGCTAAACCTTCCAGAGGTGGAGATTCTTATTTAGCCTTTTTTTGTCATAGTCTTGTCTAGTGCTTTTCGCATGGCGGTAGTTGTGTGTGTATCCGTTCCTTTGTAAAGAGTCAAACAGATGTAGCTTTTCTCTCTCTAGATTTTCCTCGTCTGAGATACGAACGGCTCTTGTCGCCAGAGTCTGGAGAACTGTTGCTTTTTGCATTGGATGATGGTGTGAGTCAGCATTTAGATATCTGTCCGTGTGTGTTTTCTTCTAAAGAAGAATGTGATTTCTGCCTATCTTCTGATTTTTGTCAGCGGGTGATTTCCATGTATACAGTCTTCGCGTCGAGAGTTAGAAGAAAGTATTCATGATTGCAAGATTGTTTTCTTTACAAAATTAAACCAACGTTTCCACTCTTTCATTACGTATAGGCAACCCATAACTCCCAACTATATCTTCACTTCTTCCTTTACCAACGGTCGCATTAAAGTCGCCAGTAAGTATTGTTACTTCTTTTCTTTTTGTATGTCTTTGGGCTACCTGTTCAAACTAGTGTTTGCTCATGAGATAAAACAATTAAGTGAAATTATGCGGACACAAAAGTGCATTCAATTCGAATATAAAAAGTAGTCTACGATGTGTACCAGTTCCGATGGTTGTACACATAATCAGGTTTAGTGTCGGCTTACTGGATCACGTTGCATTACTATAAGGAGACTTTATGCAAACAGCAGCATTACAATACTATCACTAGATCAGATTTCACACAAATTGTTTACCGGCGAGGTATTTTTATGCCAACATCGTGTTTTGTGCCTGTACTAATAATAGTTTATCAGTTCCAAAACAGCAGACGCGACACACATTGAATTGTATATAAAGACTTGTAATTATTTAATATTTCAATATACTTCTTAACTCTGAGGTGTATTTATTTGTGACCAGACGCAGGCTACAATTGTCTAAGGGGTAGTTAGGCCTGGCTACTCCAGTCACATCTTATCTTAAAATCCTTTATCTCCTTTCATCAAGTGTAAAATCCTTCAGTAAAATAACCTGGTTATATAATTATACAGTTTGCGTCCTAAACGAGTGCAAAAAATAATCCAGGAAACTACGCAAATCGAAGGCTTTTATAAATTCAAGGAGCATCTTGGACACTGCCCTTATGTCTAAATAAACATTTTTAAGGCCTTCCTCACAGTTATCAGATGTTGGTGAGTAGGCTTGAGTTATGTTTAGGATGCTTGAATTTGCGTTGATTTTTAGTAATAGGACTCTGTCTGAGATGGGAATAAATCCTAGTATTGTTTTTTCAACATTTTGGTTACTATTATTGCAACTTCATTACGATGTTGAGGATTGTCTTCACCAGTATAGTAAATCGAATGGTCATTTGATATACATTTCCCCGATCCGAGCCAACGCATTTCGCTAACGCATAGTACGTCGTGGTTTAGGCGGCTTATTTTTTAATGGTATTTGCTATTTTTCCAGCTTGGAAGATACTTTGTACATTCTATGTGTAAGCGTTACACGTAATATTTCGCTTATCTCGGTTATCGACCCGTTTCGAAGTATTATAACTTCAAAAATACTGGCGCGGAAGAAATATTTGCAGCGTTTAATGTTGGTTAGAAAATAATTCTTTTCAGGGCAACCGTTACAATACTATCATGTAGACAAACTTTGTGAAGCATGATTCAAGCATTTCGATGCAGTTAAGTCTATTATCCGTCGATCAAACTTATGTTTGGAAAATAATGGCTTTTGCAATTTTTTATTATAATTTGGTTGAATGTATATGTATAATCTATATATTTTTCTAAACTTTCTAGATTTTAAATACATAATTGCTATAAAATATTTTTATTCCCAACCATATATGTAATAAGATCATTACTGACTTTTAAAAAGTTGGAAAATGAGCTATTCCCAACTTGTAACTTTTCAACCGGTCGGAAAAGTGATTGCTGGTTGGAAATGAATCTATTCCCGACCGCTGTGTAGGTAGGGACAATGGAAATCTCGTTGATCCATTCATGCGCGATCCATTCCCGACCGCTGAGTAGGTAGCGACACTGTGAATCTCGTTGATCAAATCAAATTATTTCTCCGTCAAACTCATGATAACAATGCAACTACAATTAACGTCTTAGCAACCATACAATGAGGCAATCCTTGATATTACTTAGATATTCTAATTTTAAATGTCATTATGACATTTTGAAATTTCATACTATTCTTACGAATATGCTAGTAGATAAAATATTGTATACACCACAGGAGATATTCGTGTTCTTTACCTTCGGTTGACATGTGTTACACATGTGTTACACATGTCAACCTCAGGGAATAAACATATTCATATCTACCTTAATGCATAAATATCTATTTCTTCGTTCTTCGTTAAACCTGCAAATGGCAAACTTCACGACCAATGCTCTCACTTGTCAAAGTTAAAAATTCGTTTTTTTTTTGCTGCAGCGCTTGAACAAAATATGTTTATGACGTTTGGTACAACCATTCCATTTAAACAAATCTCTATCTCTTGTAATAAAGGCCATCCCCATGTTAGGAATGAGTTTGAAGACACACTGTTTACAAGGTGAGCACATTAAAGAAATTAAATTCTGTCTATTTTTGCTTTAACTCAAAAACTATTAGTTAAACAAAAGTAATACTTTGCACATAGCTTAGGTGTTTACCTTTGACAAAAATGGCATATTGTGATCCCCACAGATACAGCATGAACGCACTACAACGGTCCTATCGCCACCGCGTCGTTTATAACCCTGTCGTAAGTGAATGAAGTGCCTAGGCTCTTGCGGGCGATTGGTTAAACCGCCTGGATAGCAATCCGATTCCACATTTCACGAGTTCGAATCTAATTTTTTTTATTTACAAATTGATGTAATGCGCATAGGCAAGTGTTCCCTTTTGCTCTTCCAGTGTTATTAGCTATGTTAAGATATTTGTACCTATTTTGTGACTACAGTACGACTTTGTGAGGGGAGTGGATGTTGTGAAACTAAACAATTTTCAATATCAAAGATAATTAAGGGTAAACATATTTTAACGTTTCCAATAATACAATAAAAGCAAACACTTGGTAATGCAAATTACATCTATTTTCAAATAAAAAAAGTTACTGGCAATGGGATTCGACCTGCGAACGAGCCTGCGAATGCAATTTTAACGTTTGGGAGTAGCCCGCGCGCAATCCGCACACTCATCCCATGAAGCCACGCTGGACCCCTCGACTTCGTGCGACGCAGCTGCATTAATCATAACGCACTTATTTGTTGCCCCTTTATGCCTTTTTTAGAACATTTACCCTGTATCTGTTGGGTCCCATTTTTGTCAAGGCCTGAGTGATGTGCATATTATTTCTTTTGTATATTTCTTAGCAAAAGCAACAATAAACAAAATTTTATTTTTTAATGAGCTCACGCTGTATATGTGGATAAAAAATATGCCTTTTTTCGGCAAGGTAAAAGCCCGAGCTATGTGCAAAATATTACTTTCATTTAAGTAATAGTTCTTGAGATACATCAAAAATAGTGCTCATCCTGTATATATTTTACCGAAATTTTCTTGGTTTTATGCCAGAAACGCATATAATCTGCATGCAAAATATCGTCCTCCTCCAACAATAGCTTTGAGTTATATCTACAACAGACAGGTAGACGGAATTGAGAAAACATGTTTATTCGCAACCATATATGTAATGTTGACATTACTAACCTCATTTGAGTGTGGGAAGTCGTATATTTCCGCCCGCTACTTTCCGCACTCACCTCCCGCACTCGAATGCTGGAAGTGAGTGCCGGAAGTACACTCCCGACCGCTGTGTAGGTAGGGACACTGGGAATCTCGTTCATCCATTCATGCGCGTCACAACCTGTCGTATAATATAATAATTTTTCCAATTATTGTTTAGAATAAAGTGGTTGCGAATAAAATAGTATACATACTACGGTAAAAAGTTTCATTCCTGTCTTGAGATAAAGTTAATCTCTCGACAGGAATAAAACACTTTCCACCTTGGTATGTAATATATTATTATCTACTCCAGTGGGATAAGTAACTCATTACGTCATTTCAGTTAGGTAATTACCTAACTGAAATAGTGTCAAATGAATGACATAATGACATTTGCCTACTAAAATATTTTTGAAAATGACAGATCTGACATTTCTCTTAATGCACTTTTCTCAATTTTAGGCAGTCGTAGATAAAATTTTGTACAATACATGTGTGATAATGCATCTTTAATATACTTGTGTGCTTACATAACTCGTGCTACGCACTCGTTTGTAACTTACACACACGTATATTAATGATGCTGTATCCCACTTGTATAGTAAATAACTATTATCACATTTCATTTGGAAATGTACTACATTTTGTTAAGCCATTTTGCAGCCTTCAGCCACCTAGCTGATTATCTAAGCTGCCTGTACAGCCTATCTGTACTTCAAATCTGATTCCAACATTTTTTAACTTTTATCACAAAAACTCACAAGCGCAAGCTCATTCCTTGCTCATTTGATTCTGATCACCCTGTATACCGACGCGGCTGCTCCGCTTCGTTTCTTTTGGGGCACGCTCGATCACCGCTGGCGCGCTAAATCCAGATTTTTCCGCCGAAGCTTACGCCTCTTAATTGGCCGAAGCTCCGCGTGCCCAGGCGGCCGGCAGACGTTCGGATGTTTCTGCAAGCAGAGAGGTGGTCGGCAGTGAGCTCGTGTGTGTGTCGCACGTGTTTGAAGTGTCCCTTTCTTGGTGCTTCTGAAGGGTTACGTCCCGAAATGTCGTGCAAAGGCGATCTTTGATTCCCGTTACCTTTGGGGATTTGCCAGCAGGACGTGCAGCCCCCCTTAATCTCATCGTTATACCCGGTTACATGTGGGTGACCAAGTTGTAGAAAAAAACGCCATCATTCGGCTGATTCGTTGTGCCAAGGAAATGCTCTCGTATCACACCCCCGCAGCCAACTCAGGGCGTTGCTAATGTGCCGCACCTTACCGCTCAGACGACGTCCAAACACAGGTACCATTTGTAAATCTTATGTAAAATAGTAACCATTTTGCGTTCAGACAGAACTTATTAGCATGTGTGTGTAATCGCCGATGTGTCATAACTTGTCG
Source organism: Agriotes lineatus (assembly GCA_940337035.1). Classification (NCBI taxonomy): domain Eukaryota; kingdom Metazoa; phylum Arthropoda; class Insecta; order Coleoptera; family Elateridae; genus Agriotes; species Agriotes lineatus. The sequence continues at coordinate 5,928 of CALNHX010003442.1, read as the reverse complement.
CCGCAGAGTACCGAATTAGCTTGCATGCAGCCCACGAGCAGGCTAACTAACTGAATTGATGCATTTCGGATCGCCAGTGGCGCGTTTAATCAATCGCTGGGCATGTTGCTGATAATTGGGCCGCCATTGTTGTAAACCACGGCGTTGTGCCCGTCTGTAAATCATCGCTAACGCTTGCTCGGTGGTTGACCCAAATTTGCATTAGAACTGGCTGTAAATCCATGTATTTCTACCATCCTTATAGAAGTAAATTAAATAGTGCTCTGGGAGCGGCAATTTATCAAGGGAGATTGCTTTTGTGAATAACGGCGTATCGATCATCCGTATGTGAAATCAGTCAGCTGTTCAGTGTGTGACGTAATTACGCGAAGTTGCGTTTGTGAACGAAGGACTTTGATCGTTGTTTACTTGCAATCAAATTTTGCTTGTACCTGACCGGCAATGAACTATCTCTGTGTGAAAAATCTATGCGCCCCGACCGTTTGTGTTTGTAATATTTGAACCTTTGCTTTGGGTACGACCAGTTAAGCGATATATTTTTCTGCCAATCTTTGTGCTTTGGGCACCTTACCGATAATTAACCATTTATTCTGTGCTTGGCTTCACCCCGCGACACTGTCGCAGTAAAGTAATGGGTTTCGACCCTCTGTAGTATACACGTTGAGTCAGTAACTTTCGGCAGATCGTTTAACGGGTCACCTGAGCCTACTGTATTGACATTGGCCATTTTGTTAATTGTGTGTGCGTTAGTATTAGCGCGCTATATCCAGTTGGGGGCAGTAGGCTAAGCCCTGCGTGTAATAAAGGGGACGTAATCGTTGCCCTTAGGGGTTTGTGCTGTATCCTTCAGTCAATAGAGGCATATGTGATTACGAGGTTTATCATTGAATATGACTTCTGCATGCTCTTTCCAGATTTAACAGCTAGTGTCAAGATCGATCTACGACGAAATTTGAGCGTTGGAGTGTGCAGGTAGGTTTAACAGCGCCCCCCCCCCCCCCCGTAGTGGCTTTACAGACCCGAATGAGTAACCCAAGTATCTATGTCTCAAATTTGTAACCTGAGCTCGATACCCCTCGAGTACCTCCATGAAGTAGTACCCAGTGTACTCCTCGTCTCGTCTAACCGTCCAGGTCCAGTTACACGAGTACAATTAAAGACAGACTTGGTGGAGCCCTCTCATTTTTGATTTACCCCGTTTATGCCCCGCCACGCTTGCCCAGTGACGTACCGTTTGAACCACGCCCAACTTCCTGAGCGCTTCAGCCTGTTTTAACGAATCTAAGGGCGAGCGTGCCATCCTTTCCCGGACTCAACCAGTTGGGCGATACTCACCTCGTGTGGGTGTCGCTAATCCATTTTAATACCGTAACAATTTCTTCATTCAAAATCGATAAGAAATGTGGTACTTGTATCATTAGAAACACTTTTATGCTTAGCAACGGCGATTCGTTTTACGGTTGGCAATACTGAAGTGTGTTGTTGGTGACACTATAGGTCTATGTCAAATTCGAGGTTAGTAGGTTAGGTTTTGCGTCAGTTTTGACACAGATTGACGCAAAACCTAACCTGCTAACCTCGAATTTGACATAAACTTACAGTGTCACCAACAACACACTTCAGTACTGCCAAACGCATAACATCAACTCGAGCTGCTTATTATGCTTTAGTACATAGGAATGAGTTATGTTCATCTTGGTTATGTTTTGACAGTTAGTGTCACTTGTATGTAAAAATTAAATATTTTACATTTCTTATGAAATGCGATAAAATAGTATATTCAACACGTTAGAAAAGTGGTTTTCTGAACTCGTATGGCCGTTTAAGTACTCGCTGACGCTCGTACTCAAACACGCCATACTTGTTCAGAAAAACATCATTTTTCTCAACTTGTAGAGTAATATACTATTTTCGTCATTTAGGGACTGTGAAATGTGAAGATCTGAAGAAATCTTGGAAAGTGATTTTTTGCGATTACAGTACTTCCTTCGTCTATTAGACGATGGAAGTAAAAAAAAATGTTATTTTAAGATAATTGTAGTTTAGGAATTTCTTTACACAGTGTATGTGTAAGTTGCTTGCTATGTTCTTTGTAAATTGATGCATTGAAGTGTTTAACATCTGTAAATCTGAAATACATAACAAGAGATATTGTTATAAAAACTACACAGATTTGAATGGCAATTCATCATTCAGTCAAATAGTTAGAAAACGCAGCTCACTTTGCTTATATTTTAAAACGTTTGTGATTAAAGTGTAAAACTTCATGAATAAAATGCTTCAGACTTCGAGGTCTTCAGAACACATTTAATGGGTTTGTTTTGTTCTAAACTGCAAAATTCCATCATTCCAATTCTAGTGCTAATATTGCTAGCTCAATTTCTCAAAATCTGGTAAATCTAAACTCGTTTCGCTTGATAGGGATAAATAAAATATTAAAATGGCGATTCAAATTATAAGTTGCCAGCTTTTAGTTGTGTACTAAAATCGATTTATTAATTTTGTCATGGTTTGCAGTTAGGAAAATATGTTGTTAACCTGATTAGAGAAAGTTGAACATATAAGTTAGTGACTCAGTAACTGTAAATTTTTATACCAGTCGAACATAGCAATTTTATGTAGATGCCACTATCGATTGAAACAGCATGAGAATTAAATCTATAGTAATTTTTTGTTTTTGTAATAAAATTTACCTTAAATTTTTACTTGCATTACTTAGAAATAGGTATATAAAAATGTAATTCACTAAAATCCATTTAATTTCCAACTTTGATGATACGACGCTTTCGATAGCAATGTTTTCCCACAAGGGTTCCATCTTTAGAGAGAAAGGCACGAAAACGGCATTGTTCCCAATTTGGGTTGTGTGCTGAAAGACACGTTACAATGCCTCTTCAGTAGTGCGTTTTGCTTGTAATTCTCCTCAGTTATTTCTTCAAATTCGCAGCAAAGCATAGAACGCGCTCTGTATATGAAGGTTTGAATTATAATTTCCTCCCCTCGTGAAAGGGCTGGAGCTTGTTTTAGCAAAACGTGTCAATTTTTACAGTGGCGCGATGTAAATTCAAGTCTTCCCAAACCCGACATAAAATCACCTCGAATCTACTCGACTTGTGATTATTGTGACAAGTTCGTCAAATGACGTCATTAAAATGCAAAAGTGAAATTACAATTAACGGTAGTAGTGTTGCCATTGTCTGTCTCCTTTGCTTAATATTTACAAAATGCTAGAATTGGACGAATATAATTATTGTAGTGTCGGCAAATCCCAACCGAATCTGGCTAGCAATATAAGATTAAAGCATATTACTATCTTGTAACCTATGATTATTTAGCATAGATTTCGCATTTTTTATGAAAATTTTAGTTAACTATGTATAGGGTTTTCCATTAAGAGTTGTCATTTTAAATTAATAAAAAACATTTTTTTTAATGTGCCAGTATTTTTATTTCAATTCAAAGTACAATCACTACGATTAAAAGTGTGGAACACGATATTTGGTAAGTGCCTGCTTCGGCTTCTGCGATAAAAATCATCCGTTTGAGAAAGTTCACGTTTCGTATAATTGCCCTTCTATTTCGTGAACAGCTCGAATATTCTCTTTGAGGGTTTGAATTGTTTGTGGATTATTGGCGTAATAGAAAAAGTTAAGTGGTGTCAGATCGCCCGATCTAGGCGGCCAATTATCAATTATTTATGCCTCTGCTTCGAGAAATAAAACGTTTTCACAACATGTTTACCATATTTGTAGTTAATTTTCACTACTTCTATTCGTTGTTGTAGCTTATATCATTCCATGTTCTTAAATCGCATAGTTTTTACTTGTCAATTCTATGATAGATAGATTTAAATGGATACCTTTATTTATTTAACCATGGGTACGTACCACATAATAAAATCAGAAAAACACATTAAAATAAAAAGATAGCTACATACATTTAAATTATCACAATAATGTTATTACAATAATTATATTACACTACAGTTAACACATCAAGACTATTTCTAAAACATTAACATTGTATACAAAATTAATTAAATAGCCTACGAGGCATATTCATAAATTCGTCAACTGAGTAGAAACTTCGAGGAGAAACATTTTAAATATTTTTATAAAGTTTTGAATATTTAAATGTCGAACATTTTTAAAAATTACTATAAAGGCATCAGCTACATAGGTTACTAGCCTCGGTGCTGTAGTACTCGCATTACGTTTTATAAAACTTCCGAGCACTCGTCCTTCACAGCACTCCTGCCTTCGGCAGTCGTGCTGCAAACTGGACTCGTGTCGAAATACAAGTTTTATAAAACTCGTGTTTTAATATACTATAGCATAATCAGCGTTACTTGTTACGGGATACTGCAACGGTCCATGGTTTTATCGTTGGTTTTACAGTTCTAAGTTTGTTATAGTTGCTATTATTCTATTCGGTCTGATATTGTTCTAGCATAATTTTCTTTGTGTGCTGTTTTATGTCTTGATAATATTGATTTTCCATTATTACATTCTTGACTTTACCACTGACCTAAGAGACGGAGTAACAAGGTCAACACATCACCAAAACACACACATTACACAATGGTTGCTGCGCAAGCACCAAAGGCGCGCTCCAACTCTGTATCCCGAATCCGGGCAAGTTGAGCATTGTACCGCCAGATACCATTGCATAAAGTACCAGGCTCTACATCGTAAGGTAAATGAGGTTACAGATTATACATACATACATACATACATTCTTCACTTCTGCAGCGGATTGTGATGCTCGGTCTGCTTTTTCGTTGCCTTTTATGCTAATGTGAGAAGGTATCCACATACATATACGTCTTTGTTGTGGTTGAATGAGTTTTGTAGAAGCTCTGGCATATTTGATGTTATTGGGTGATTTGATGCAGGCTGGTGAGTGCACTTAATGAATCCGATTGAACTAAGAATTGGTTGTTTGTGCTGTTCAATATTCGCATGAGACTTTTTTGGTTTGATCTGCTAAGCGGTAGTTTTTGCATTCGTCTTAGTAAATGTAGGCTACTCCGGTATCATTTCCCATTTTAGAGGCGTCCCTGAATATGTGTTTATTATTCGACAGAGAGTTTACTATCTCCTTGTATTTCGATTAGAAGCTGCCTGGGTATGTTTCGGATATTTTGATAGTAATATTATTTTGGGCGGAGACATAGTCCATAGAGGTATTTTGTTAGGGTTGAGAATTTCGATTGGTGGGAGATGAATGTTGTATCTGGATTTTTGATGTTGTAAACGGGTACTGAATTGTTTTGAAGGGTTGTTTACAGTTGTGATGGGCTATTTTGACTGCGTAGGCTAAAATGGCATTGTTTCTTCTAATTTGTGAAGATGACTCTCTTGCTTCAACCAAGATACTTTGGACTGGGCTGGTGCGAAAAGCTCTAGTCGCGATTCTTATTTCTGTATAGTGTATGGGATCAATGTTTTTGAGTGTAATGGAGGTTTCAGAAGAGTATATTATGGCTCCATAGCCTAATGGTAGCTCTATATAAATTTAGTAGGACTTCTTTTTCTGCTCCCAGTTAGGATGTGCTAAGTATTTTATTATATTTCTTGTTCTCATACATTCACTTTTCAGAAGTTTTAGATGCTGTTTCTATGTGAGTTTACGATCTAGTAGGTATTTTATAGTTGTTGCATTTTGAATTTCTTTTTTTAAGTATCATTTTCGGATTTGGATTGCAGTGTTAAAGTTTGAAAAAGTAGTTTCGGTGGTTGATAAAGTAAATGCATACCACTCTTCAAATTTTTTAACGGTGGTCTGTAAATTCTTTTGAATGGAGATAATCTTTTGGTTGACAATTGAATAGCTTCGACTATCTTGTTAATGGCTATGTTGAACAACGTTGAGCTAAGAATGGACCTTTGAGGCACTCCATTTTCTTGGGCGAACATTTCAGACACC